>JABAKD010000007.1:5925729-6047721 GCA_012845835.1 Undaria pinnatifida
GACGTACAAAATACTTACAAAATATGGTGTGGCATCTCCAAAACAATATCCTTGTTTCGAAATTAATATAAAAAATAAAATAAACTCCTGCTGAGAGACGAATATTTTGTCGTAAACTCATCTTTGCAAGCTGTGTGTGGTACTCCGATCGGCGCGTATTACGGGTTGTGTGTCCGCATTAAGAATATAGGTCGGCGACTTCCCCTTGCAACTACAGTGTAGCTATCAGGGTCAACAGGGTGAGTTTAGCAGTCTGTGCGCGGAAATTAAAACACCCGTTTCTGAGGGGGACAAAATCTGACAGCTGTGGAAGGAAATGCATTATACAACAATAATAAGCAAATACCTAATATTATACTTTTTTTGGGGGTGCTTTTAGTCCTTATTTAGACTCCATAGCCATTCTACAACTTGTAATATTCATCTCTGATGATCAAGATTAAATACAACCAAAATGCTGGATTATTTTCTGTCTGTCGCTTTTAGAGGGCTTAGGTATTACTATGAAAAGTGATGTGTGCAGTTGCCGAGCATAATATGATAGCGGTCACCTGCGATAGCCGAGTTTTCTGTCGTATAGGATATGAGTTGGCATTTTAGTTCAATTTCATGTAACCATTTTCCCGTAGTTTCAAGAATGAAGAAAAAACGTAACTGCCGAAAGCATGACGTGTGATCCTGGTCGTTAGAAATGATCACGGTTTTGTTCAGTGTGTTTAACGGTCTACACTATTGACAGATGGTACAGGGTGTATGGTCGTGGCTGTTGGCCGGAGAAAAGTTCAACATATGATACATGTATACTTTCGAAGTATATTATAAGAGTATATATATGATTGTACTTATCGATTGAAATATTCAATAATATTTCGATCCATGTACAAAAAAAAATTATGTACCAGGTAGCTTTAAACACGTTGTGTATCAAACCTCCTAGAGAAAAAAAAAAACCACAAGGCAGGTGATAAACAGGGGTGTCTCCTTGCTGCAACTGCCACATTCGTCCCCTTTAAGGGTTTGAAGGTTTACGGCGCACATATTGGAATGCTCGCCCCCGAACCCCCCCCCCTCCCCCCCCGCCCCGGCCCCTCTTGTTCAAACGCCCCACCTGGAATCAAAATCTACCATAGGAGTAAACACTACCAGCCCAGCTGATATCATCTCATTATCCATCTAGCAATCCATGCCGTAGCTCCCACTCATCCCCGCCCTCCGCCCCCTCCCACCCCTTTTTGTTCCCGTCCAGTTCGTTTCAAATGCCCCCCATTTACAATCAAAGTCATCCAGAGTAATAACACTTCTAAGCAATTGGTATCACGGCAAACTCTTTCTAGCCATCTATGACGTAGCTTTCATTCATCCCCCCTCCCCCCCCTCCAACGCCCCCTCCTTCCCCACACCCCGCACGATCGCCTAGACCCCGCAGCCCGCGTATAGCAAGCCCATACATATATGAATAATACGCGCGATCGGAGGATCACACGAAATGTTGCGAAGGTCAGTGTCGACCAAATCCTTGATCTCATAGCTGGAGTGTATATAAATGTTATAATATGTTACCTAAACCCCTTCAAAAGCCTTCCCCCCCCCCACACTTTTGTTTTTCATCCTCCTCGCATTCCCTTGCTTAAACGCCACACCTAATATCGAAATCCGCCAGAGTAATAAACACTTACACGCCCTGGATATCGCCTCGTTATCGTTTCAGAGCCGTCCACGCCGCTACTGCAATTCCCACCCATCCCCGCCCCCAACGCCCCCTCCTTCCTCACCACCCGCACCATCGCCTAGACCTAGCACCACGCGAATAGCAAACCCCTACATCTATGCGACCTGAAGCCTTCCCTCCCGCCCCCCGCACCCCCCCGGCACATTTCCCCCTCTCTCCCTCACAGAAGTATTTATAGTTTCCACGCACAAATTGACCTCCTCCACCCGTTCCCTTCCCCCCCTTCCCCCCTCCCGCCCCTCTTTTGATCAAAATCAGGCCCCCACGTCAATAAAAACTCCGCCCTCCCCTCACCGGGTATTCGACTTACAGCATTCACTTTATACAGTGATGCATTTCCTTCCACAGCTGTCAGATTTTGTCCCGCTTAGAAACGGGTTTTATAGTTCCCGCGCACAGACTGCCTGACACACCCTGTTGACCCTGACAGCTACACTGTAGTTGTAAGGGGAGTCCCGACCTATGTCCTTAATGAGAACACACAAGTCGTAATGCGCGCGATCAAAGTATCACACACAGCTTGCAAAGATGCGTTTCGACGAAATCTTCGATCTCACAGCTGGAGAGTTTATTATAATTTTTATAATATGCATCCGTGCTTCTTTTTTTCGTTGCAACAACGAGGGGTGATGGATTGGGTGCCTGCGTTTTCAACACACAACTAAATTTCCAACTTGTCTGGTGTTATGGTTGCTTAAACACAGTACCTGTGGTACCAGGGATGGAAATCGCGCTATATTTACGCAGTTTCTGGGCAATACGTGTAGTGGATGATAGGATTGTAATGCCCCCCTCCCCCCCCCCACCCCCAATGCGCTGTACAAAATCGAGGGATCAGGAAAAAAGGGTAGATTAAGATACGACTTTTATTTTTTCCCCCACACTTCTACGTCCCAGCTTCTGGACAAGCCGTGGTCACAGGTGTCGTCCCTTCTTCTCCCCGGTTCTTGCCTTCAATGTTTATCGCGCATAGGGTTCAGCAATCCCACTGCTCGTCGTTTTTTCATTGAGTGTTGCTTACTGACGCTTGCGCGCTTTCCGCAAGTCTAGTTGTGTACAAGAAAAAGTCCCCACGAATTCATACGAGGGTGCACCTGGGGGAACTCGAACTCACGAAACTGAAAAAAAATTAGTATCAGGATCGAGGATAATAACCTGATACGCCACCGGGGCGACCGGCTTTATATTTTCCACAGGTAGTCACACGTCAGTTACGAACGAATGCACAGCAGTAGTTTACGATTAAAAAAATTGTTGTTTTCAGGAGCGTTTTACAAGAAAATATTAGATTTCTATCTTCGAGCTGGTGGTGGGGCGGAAAGAGATGTCGATCGTCCACGTGCCATAATCTTTTCAACTCCCGGATTTACCGCGAGACATCATCACCACCGCCGTAATCTTGCGGTTAACCCCTGGTAATAATATATTGGAGGTCGAGCTGGCAGGGTGCTTGATTTCATTGAACAGGTACAGTAGGTAGATACATGATGAATGCTGGCTTCCACAGTTGAAAGAGCACATGTCCTAATCAAAGTGTCCTGTAATACCAACGCGTATTGAGAGCTTGCTACATGGACTAAGCTAGAGAGAACTGGTTGGACAAAATGATGCTTGACGCCTTATTGGGGGAGGTTGACGCCGGAGTGAGGGGTTATATCTTAGCTCATACCAGGGTATATATATAGTCATAAAATTTTTGTTGAAGGCGATGCTATTTCTTTTTTTTTTCTTGAGGATGGGATTTTTTAGTTGCATTAATCTAGGATTGAATGAGCATTGTCATGACAGATGTCATGTGCAGGAGGGATGTAGCATTCCGCATGGACTCGTATCAATATCCGAGAATCGAACTTGGGTCTGCGTTGATAGTAATAATAGATATATACTATTTTTCATTTTGCCTGAGGCATGTTGAGAACGAGAGTATCTACCACCAGAATTTGCTAGATTGACAATTTGCAAGTATATAGGATTATCTTTCTGACCATCCATGACGTAGTTTTCAATTATTTTCCCCCCGACCCCCCCTCCCTCAACGCCCCCTATTTTCCAACCACCCGAACGATCGCCTAGGCCTAGCACCACGCGTACAACAAGCCCCTAAATATCTTGGATCTCACAGCCGACGTGTATTTATATATTTATTTGTGACCTAAACCTGCTGAAACATCCCCCCCCCCCCCCCGCCCCCTCCCTCTGGCTCTCTCTTATTCAAACGCCCCACCAAATATCGAAATCCGCCAGATTAATAAACACTTCACACACAGGATACCACCTCATTATCTTTCGAGAGCCATCCATGCCGCTGTCCCCCCCCCCCCCCCCCCCGCCCCGAACACCCCCTTCTTCCCCATCACCCACACCATCGCCTAGACCTAGCACCACACGTATAACAAACCCCTCACCTAAAACCCTTCCTCCCCCCCCCCCCCCCCCCCCCCGCCCCCTCCCCCGCCTCCTCCGCCCCCACCCCCCACCTTCCCCCCCCCCCAACCCATCCCAACCCCACCCCCGCGAACACTCCACCCTCTCTCTACTCACTGATTGTACGACTTACCCCAGGATATACATGATAAACTGATGCATCATTTCCAAAACCGTCACATTTATCCCCTCAAAATATAGTATAGTTTCCACGCACATATTGAGCTGCCTCACACGCCCCACCCCCGCCCCAACCCCCCCCCCCCAATAATAAGCTGGTGCCAAAACCGTCAGATTTATCCCCTTGAAAGGATTATGACTTACATGCACAAATCCCCCCGCCCTCCCCCCCCCCCCCTCGCTTTTGATTAAAACCAGGCCCCCACGTCCTTCAAAACTCCGCCCCTCCGCCTCACCGGTTATTCGACTTACAAGATTCACTCGGTAAAAATATACATTTCCCTCCACAGCTGTCAGATTTTGTCCCCCTCAGAAACGGGTTATATAGTTTCGGCGCACAGACTGACTAAAATTACCCTGTTGACCCTGATAGCTACACTGTAGTTGTAAGGGGAGTCGCCGACCTATGTCCTTAATGAGGAAACACAACTCGTAATGCGCGCGATCGGAGTATCACACACAGCTTGCAAAGATGAGCTCCGACGAAATCTTCGATCTCACAGCTGGAGCGTGTTTTCATTTTTTATTATTTAGGTTTGGGGGAACACTATTAATAGTCTCTTGGTTATTTTTTAGTATCGTATAAGGAAATTTGATACCAGGTATTTTCATATGGATTTCGGTATTAAATTTTGCTTAATCAAAGTCTTGAGAGTATAATAATTTGAGCAGCAAATAGTAATTAAGGTAAAATATACCTAGTAGGTGGTTTCGTGGTGATCTTAGGCTTGATATATTGAACCACAATCGAGAGTTTTGTTTTTTCTTCTTACACGGACAAACTCTACTGCACTCTTTCAATCGCCCACAATCCTTTCTGCGGTTTCCGTTACGATTACTGCAGCTCAATTCCGCCAGCTACGGCGTTGGATATCAATATTCGGGTTTTTGTAGCAGATAGTGTTGTTTAAGTTTCAAACTGACGTTGGATATTTTAGTAATGTATTTTGTTCGAATAAAGCAAGGTTCCGTACATGGTGCGCTTTGGTTTAACGTTATTCATGACGAGCACACAGGCAGGGGGAATGTTGGTTTATGCCTGCGCACAAGTCTGATGTATGATGATAAGTATGAAAAGAAAAAGCTGCGAGAAGAACATTACAAATGAATCGATAGCTAGCTGTTCAATCAAGAGCAACCCTATGTACCTATGGATATATCTGTTATTTTACAGCCGACTTTCTAAGTTAAGTTGAAATGGCCCTCCATTGATGACGTGTCTTAAAATAGAGGTGCACCACGACTTTTCCAGATGATGCCCTTCATTGTAGGATGTCACGCATGTCTTCACCCGAAAATTGGTTTGGAATAAAACAAAACTGCTAGACCGGAGATTCAACACCAATATTCTAGGTATGCAAAGGGAATAGTCCAAAAAGAGGGGCATATTTCCGACAATTTGGAGTGAATAAGGAGCCCCGTCAAATTCGGAAGCCATCAAAGACAAATAGCGCTGCCTGAATTGTAGCACGCGTCCAATTATATTGCACAACACAACGGTTTTGGCATCTTGATTGGTATTATATATATATTTTAAATCAAAAGTTTTATTCCATAGTCTATGTATGCAGGTTTGATCTAGCTAGGCTAGGATATTATAAAAATTCAAATACATTTCAGCTGTGAGATCGAAGATTCTGTCATAACTCATCTTTGCAAGCTGTGTGTGATACTCCGATCGCGCGTGTTACGGGTTGTGTGTCCTCATTAAATATATAGGTCGGCGTCTCCCCTTGCAACTACAGTGTAGCTATCAGGGTTAACAGGGTGATGTTGTATTGTCGTCTCGGTGGCGTACCATGTCATCCTCGAGCCGGGTATAGGTGAGTTTCGTGACTTCGAGCCCCGCTGAGTGAATATTCGTAAAAATACGTTTGGACCTTGTCTTGTGCACAAATTGACTTGCGGAAAGCGCGAGAGCGTGAGTCAGCAACACTTGATGAAAAGTCGACGAGCAGTGGGATTGCTGAACCCTATGCGCGATAAAAATTGAACAAAAGAACGGGGGGGAGGAAGGGACAACACCTGGAACCAAGGCTTGTCCAGAAGAAGCTGGAAAGTAGAAGTGTGAGGAATAATAACAAAAAAATAATCTAGCATCCTACGCTTTTCAGGCGAGAACAGGGGGGAAGAAGGGACGACACCTGTGACCACGGCTTGTCCAGAATCTGGAAAGTAGAAGTGTGAGTAATACAAAAATAAAAAAAATGTAGCATCCTACGCTTTTTGCTACAACCGGAACCGAGCTATTATACTCGTACGAATATTTCTGTCCCTGGCCGACGAAAAGCTGTGTGGCGATATCATTGGTTCAGCGTAGTAAGAGGAAACCATCCTAAATACGGATGCATACCAAAAAAAAAATTAAATGACGCGAAAGCATATATTTTCCTCTTTTTTTATTTTTTATCCTCCGGCGGATGGGGAAAAATAAAGCTTTAGCTCAGCACACTTAGTTCCACGTATTTTCATACGCGTCGTGTGTCGATTTAACTCTGTTGCTTTCGCAGCCCAACCCTAGCTGGCGCACCCTTCGGGTCCCATTGTAGGTATAGCGCAAGCTGTCCCTATCAGTGGTCTTCGTTACAACCCCG
Source organism: Undaria pinnatifida (assembly GCA_012845835.1). Lineage (NCBI taxonomy): Eukaryota > Phaeophyceae > Laminariales > Alariaceae > Undaria > Undaria pinnatifida. The sequence goes on from JABAKD010000007.1 coordinate 5,932,657, forward strand.
GCAGCGCAAGCTGCCGTTGTATACGGATGCGTGTGTACGTCGACCCGGCCTGTCCCTTACTGCCGCAAAGAACACGGACGGGTGGTATCCCTCGCGGGAGTCTCCTGCAGTCACAACAACAAAAATATATTTGGAAGAGGGAGCTAAGTATACCACGTTTTTAGCATAATTGGGATTTCAGTAGGGTTCACCAAATTCAAAGGGGGTGGTGCGCATGTTTTTGTTCGGCATGATGACACCGCAACATGTATTGTACGGACATGATGACACCGAAAGATGTATCGTACAGAACGTGCCGGGTCAGAGTTGGGTGCTTGGTTTTGTGTCAAAAGACGTATTTGCCACCTACTTTGCATACTCCGAACGTGTCCTAGACGACGGACGGCCCAAGTGATATACTACACACACACAGTAGTCGTATACGGAGGCATGCCAATAGGTCACGAATGGCATGCCATTTACCTTGTGTCTGCAGTCAAAAAGATAAGCTTCGTCGCATTGAGTTCGTCTGAATATGCTGAGTAGGGTTTTGCTTCGTGTTTCAACACAAACCAAACGAGGGTATGTTTTTATAACCATGTTAATACCTGCCCAGTAAAGCTTTACTCCAATTATATCGTGCCCGTCGTACGGTGGTCGATCGATGTCCTGTCCAGAAAGCATTGACTTTTCCATTTTTCTCAAAGGTCGTGCCTCTACATTTTCGAGGAAAGATTACTGCCCCCCCCATTGGCCAGGACACAATTACCCCCCTGGAACACAGCTAATTAACATAATAACGTGTGTGACGTGCTTCTTCAGGATGGGAACGCTCTCTCTGTTGTCCGTCCTCCGTTTACACTTCCTTACACACACGCAACGAGGGTACGAGTATATACGAGGACATTCAACAAGGATATATTTTTAAATTAAAATACACTCCAGCTGTGAGATCGAAAATTTTGTTGAAACTCATCTTTACAAGCTGTGCGTGCTACACCGATCGCGCGTATTACGGGTTATGTGTCCTCAATAAAGATATAGGTCGGCAAATCCCCTTGCAACTACAGTGTAGATATCAAGGTCAACATGGTGATGTTAGGCAGTCTCTGTGCGAGAACTATAAAACCCGTTTCTGAGGGGGACAAAATCTGACAGCTAGCTGTGGAAGGAAAAGCATCAGTTTATCAAGTGAATCCTGTAAGTCGAATATCCGATGTGGGGAGGGCGGAATTTTGAAGGACGTGGGGGCTTGATTATGATCAATCGGGGGGGCGGGAGGCGGGGAGGGGGGGGAGGGGACGGGTGGGGCAGGTCAATTTGTGCGTGGAAACTATAAATCCATCTTGTGGTAGAGGGGGGGGAGATGTGGCGGGGGAAGGGGGGAGGGGGGGGGGGGAGGGCTTGAGGTCGCATAGATATAGAGGTTTGCTATACGCGTGGTGCTAGGTCTAGGCGATGGTGCGGGTGGTGGGGAAGGAGGAGGGGTTGGGGTTGGGGGTGGGTGGGAATTGCAGCAGCGGCATGGACGGCTCCGAAACGATAACGAGGCGATATCCAGGGCGTGTAAGTGTTTATTGCTCTGGCGGATTTCGATAGTACGTGGGGCGTTTAAGCAAGAGATATCGAGGGGAAAAAAAAAAAAAGGCGGTGGGGGAGGGGGAGGGGGAGGGTTTTCAAGAGGTTTAGGTGACATATAGTATTTAAATCAAGGATTTGGTCGACGCTGATCTTCGCAACAGTGTGTGTGTGATCCTCCGATCGCGCGTATTAATCATATATTATATGTAGGTGCTTGCTACGATACGTGCGGTGCTAGGTCTAGGCGATCGAGCGGAGTGTGGGGAAGAGGGGGGCGTTGAAGGGGGGGAAAGGGGATGAATAAAAGCTAAGTCATGGAACGCTAGAAAGATAATGACGTGATATCAATTGCATATGAGTGTTTATTACTCTGGGCGATTGCGATTGTGAGTGGGGCGTTTGAACGAACTGGGCGGGGAAAAAAAGGGGGGGGCGGGTGAGATGAATTGGGGCTACGGCATGGATGGCTAGATGAATAATGAGATGATATCAGCTGGCTGGTAGTGTTTACTACTCTGGCAGATTTCGATTTCAGCTTGTGCGTTTAAACGAGAGGGATCGGGGGGAGGGGGGACGGGGGGGCGAACATTTCAATATGTGCGCGGAAACTATAAACCATTGAAGGGAACGAATCTGAAGGTTGCAGCAAGAAGACACCCCCTTATATCACCCGCCTGGTAAGGCTTTTTTTCTAGAAGGTTTGATGTTACACGTAGTATGCGACGGAGGTTTGAGGTGTAATTAACAACGTGTTCAAAGCTTTATAATTTGTTATTGTACATGGATCGAAAGATATAATGTTTCAATTGATAGGTACAAGCATGTAGATATCATTATTCTCTGACATCGCAAATTATATGAAAGAGATGCATGTTGCCAAATACAACATGCGAGGTGATGTGGTCATGCAATGTCACCGCCATTGAGAACGACATGGAGACATGCGAAACGTATTGTTTTGAAAGGAACGCTTAGTGTACACCCGTTCAATTACGTTACTTCGTTAACCATACCTGGCTAGGCATAGATTGGGAGGCGATCATTCAGACGCTATGTACGGAATACCGAACGAAATAAGTTGATAGCGTGGTTTACTGCAATTTTTATCATATCTGTCTGTACTTCTTTTCGCATTATTTTTGTTGTCTCACATATACGATTTTTCGCCTATGATTTTCGCCGTGCCGATGTGGGGCTCTGAGGTCGCCAAATCCAAGACAGAGATCCATCTTATCAATAAACCAAGCGAGGTGACGTGGGCATGCGATGTCACCACTATTGTGACTTTACTTTGTTAGGCATATATATGCTACTTCGTTTGGTAGAGGTTGTCAGGCGATCATGCAAACGGCCGGAGGCACGAAATACCCTGCGTAATACGTGGGTAGTATGGTCTACCGCAGTGTTAACTTAACTGTCTGTACTTCTCTTCACATTGATACTATCTAGTGTACGATTATACGCCCTGTTTTCTCCCCACTGTCATCGAAGATGTTGTGGTCCTGTAGATGTCACGTCCATGTCCGGTTCTCTTGTTAGTGGGGCTCATGAAAACATGCTCTAGCGTGTAGTAGATGATCGCTGAGTGGTGTTCTTTTCCTTTACATCAAGCCAGGTAGTATATGTAAACGCAACCGCTTGCTTGAAAACGACAAATAAAATTCCGCACACACCTGATACAGAGAAGACGTGGGCTGAAGATTGTTCAGTATACCGATGGTATATATACGATATACTCCAGAGTATATAAAAGCCATGCACCCTTGAACCTAAACGAGGTTTGCTCCGTGTACACACCCGGATCCCACCCCCTTTCTTTTTTGGGCTAGGACAGGTCTTATCGGTATGTGCCACGAGTAGAGTAGACAAAAATATGGCGCGCATGATCGTTAGAAGTGCATCTATCTATGTTTTGTTCTTCTTGAGACGGGTGTTTATTTTAATTGTCGGCGTGTGGCCAACGCACATACATGCAATATATTTGTCTGGACATATATTTTACTCGCGCGAGTAGCGGGTGCCTCATGCGTTCTTAGCAATGGTTTAAATTCATGGAACCAAGGGGTTGTGCGTCCACAACGCTTCGAAGCGGTGGAGGTGTTGAGCGATGCACCTGCCCTTTGGACAAATATTTGTGTTTGTGACCTGCGTGCGGTAGTAAAGCCGGAGCTACCTCCACCCATCGTAACCTTGGTCCCACCCTAAAAAAGTCTGTTTATGAAACAGACAATGTTTACTACTGCTATAACAGCAGCTGGTCATTCTATGCCTCGCATCCTCCAACGAACGGTGGCAACGCGTAGGCCTCGATTTCGTTGATGATACCAATACGAAGAGGGAGTGGTTACGGGAAACTCACGCTCAGTATGTACACCAGTTTTTTTTTATCGTTTTGCTAGATTTCTTTCATCACGTTAGGTCACCAACATCATCGGTCGACACTCGTAAACGCTTCATACTGTAATGCATGAATGCAGCAACTATGTATGGTCAAAATCAGTCATCAAGAAAACCCGCAAATAGGGCAAACCGACGGGGTCGATCATGTGAATTGGCCCACTAGCTTACATGGTATGTGGGGCTTGCAAAATCACCCCCAGTCTCAATATGCCAAACGACGGTTCCCGGACGGGCTGGTCGTAAATAGCAAAAACTGTTGAAAGGCGATGAAGCAACAAAGAAACCTTACGCTAATCGCACGATTTGGGCATCCTTGACGGGGACTGGATGCTTTCCTCAAATCAGCGCCTTCATTCCGTTCAGAATAATATGTGGGAACCAACCACTCCGAGCTGGGGTGCCAGCCAAAAAAAGGACTGTCAGTGTATCTGGAAGCTCTAGCACCACCGCTTTTACGAGTTAGCACTTGGAAATTAGAAGCGCCTGCCCCTGACAACACATTGCATATGCACCAAAAAGGCCATTCATATGAACAATTCTAAGGCATTCTTTATCCGACTCGATCTCGCCGAGACATCCGAGAAAACAAGAAAAAAGCACAAAACGTTCCACACAAAAATCGTCTATCTATAGTCGTTCCCGATTAAAGTGTTTTCGGAAGAAACATTGCTAAAGCCTCTAGAGGAACATCGATGTAAACGTTTCTTTGATCAATTCGCCACCCATCAAGATATATTGCGGAAGCAATGAGATGGAGGTACACATATAGAATATACAGCAAACGAAGGGATGGATGGGATTTGAGATCGAAATTACGCCCTGGAATGAACACGAGGAGGAGGAGAAAGTGTAAGTTAGCACACTTTTTTTGGTCGCATGCATGTATAGGAGGTGCTTACTACTGTTTTACGCGTGACGCTTGGCCTAAACGGCATGGTGGGGGCTGGAGAGAAGGAAAGGGTTGGGGGGGGAAGGTTCATATTAGCTTGAAAAGCGTACTAGTATACAAGGTTCCCCTTCGGGAGGTGGACACGTGCCTCCCGGGGGCGACGCAAGTCGAATGACTACAACTGATGATGAAGTATTTATGCAGAAGGTGTATATCGGAGGGATGCGTAGTGGAAAGAATGTGGATAATATAAGATATCACAGACATTTGGAGGAGGAGGGTTGGGATATTGCTGAGGCTCGGTGTGATAAGTTATTCGAAAGTCCACTCCGTATAACTGCGTGGCAGCAATTAATTCTACGTTTGTACTGCTGTCGCTGCTGTTAGAGGAATCATTGGTGTCAATTTGTTGTTTGTTTTCTGTGTCCAGTATTTTTCCCCGCACGCTTAAACAGTTAAACAGTTTATACCGATGTTTGTTGCCGATATGGTCTGTTGTGTGCACATCGTTACTTTTGCTTGAGTTGTGTTGCTACTTTATATCTCTTTATACAGGTTTCGCTACTGCTGTATGGTAACCACCGTGTCAATTGTGAGGGAGAACTCACAGTAATGACATAGTTCACGTCGTTGCAGCGGGTACATATACACCGCGCCCGCGTCTAGCAGTGCGGGAAAATTCTCTCGCAAATACATTTCGATGCCACCCCGATGTACGTGCGAGGACTAAAGTTCCACCGTGTGTAGTAGTAGACGTATTTAAGCCTGACGATATGCCTATATTTTTGGCTCTAAACCAAATTAAGCCCTATCGTGTTTGAAATGTCTAAAAAATAGGTCTATTTTATCGACCTAACGACCACGGCAGACCACGGTGAGATGTGGATTTTCCCAAAATATGCACTTGGGCACATTTTGGCCCAAGTGCATATTTGAAGCAATTTTCCGAGTATTTTCCAGCAAACAACAGCATTTCAGACGACAAAAGCTCGAGGAAACATCAGACACTGCAGCAGCAGCACAGCACAACACCCACGCAGTAATTGCAACGCTCAACCTAGCAAGCCGCTTGGTGTATCCCCAACCCGGGTTAATCAACCTGCGTGTACAACACCATCAGAAACGTTGGCGGTGGTCAGAGGCGACCCACTCTCGTGGAGCGGCATGCCTCTACGTACTGTTACTTGAAAAGGAGTCCTTGTTCATTCACGAGGATCGAGCGCACACACAAAACACACCACAAAACAAAACAACACAGCACAACACACAGACAACCAGCACCCCAACAGCCAACCCAACTACAGCACAACTAGCCGGTGGAAAACGCCCGCGAGACTCCTCCTACCCTGGCGTTCTCTGCGGTCAGAGAACTGGGACTGATATAGTTCGTCGCGCGCTCGAGGTCCTGCTCTCTCGTCCTGAGAGGCTGTCATTTTTCGATGACACATTTTTTTTGTTTGGTTTTTGTGCCCGACGTAGCGCATGGCCGGAGCTGCTGCTGCAGTTTACAACCCTGTTGCCTCTTTCCCGCGGATGCCTACATTTCGAGGGTGGAAATTGAACCGGGTTGAGGGCCAGTCCTGCTTTGCTGCTGTACTGACTGCCACACTGAGGCACAACGAGGGCGGCAAACGCCTGCGAGGTATCCTACATATGAAGCGAGTATGGAGTACGAAGCACTCAATGTTTTTGCCAGGCACCAGTTATTTGTTTTGGCCGTTTGTTCAAGCTCGCACAGCATGGGCAGGGGAGGGTCTTTCTCGAAGTTTCCACCCACTCATGTGCTGACTGATGACATAAATCCTCGTCTTGCCATCTGCGTCTGGAGTAGTGCAGAAATATCATAGTCTATTTTCAAGTAGTTTGGTCTTTCCTCGGCTTTTATTTTTATGCGTACTGAAAGAGACCACTATTTCGAGTTTTAGACATATGGTGTTTTTTTTATGCGTTTAAGGTCGAAGTATCGAATGGCCTAGCTCTTCCAGTTGGAAGTACTTAAGACCTGACCTCAAGGCTTAAATACGTCTAGTGTGCGGTTGCCCGGGGACAGAAGCGTCTCGTACCCCGCGAAATAGAGCCGGTCTCGGCGGCTTTCCGCGGCCATAGCTCGCGCCACGGACGTCCCATGAGCCCGGCACACGGCTGATAATATACCGACCGGTAGTCTGATCGCATTGCAGAAGAAAGCACACCAAAAAACTCTGCGCCGGCGGAGAAAAAGGGACGGACTAGGCAAAAAAATCAAAATGGTACATATGCATACAATGGAGCTACTGCACACATGGGTGGCTCCAAAAGGTACAGCGGTGATAACACTTGTCGTGTATATATATAGCTACACTGTCTGTAGTTCCAAGGGGAGTCGGCGACCTATATACATAATGAGGACACTCAACCCGCAATACACGGAGGAGCTGGCCGAGTGAGTCAAGGCGATGAGGCGGCCATGGAGAACCACAGCAGGAGGATGGCACAAGGAGACCCACGACCGGCACGCACATCATCATCATGAGAGCAGCGATCGTCTTTTTTTCAAGGGTTATTTTCACGAGGCAGTAGTACAACAAGTTACTTACGTCACTGATTTTTGTAGAGTTTGTAGAAGAGTTGTTTGCCATTCACGAGGAACGACCCGCCGCAATTTTCAATTTTCAGGAACGGGCGTCGTAGCTGCTCTGCAACCTGTCAAATAACTCAGGAAGGAGAGGCGATCATTGATATCTGTACCGTGGTTTTCGGTTCCATTGCTCTTGTTTCACTGCATGCCCGCGGGTCGTCACTCTGACAGCACTCCAGACAGCAGGCGCGTTCGTCTACACTCACGATTACCGTGCGGTTCGTACGGTGCAGGCAGCCCAACCGCTGTAGTTTGTATCCGCGAGTTGGTCAGTTGTGGGGACGGGGGAACTCTATGCTGTAGTTGAGTGGATACCCGCGGCCATGTGAGTTCATTTTGCACATTTGACCTTTTCACTTGTGCGCCTTTTTCTGTATCGTGCGTTTTTAGGCGGGAAGGCGTAGTATTTCCCTGACGAATTTTGATTTCACTTTTTTTTCGGATCTTCCTAGGGCTCCAGCACCTTCGTGTGAGCACGGACTCCAGATTTTTGACATGAGTTAATGTGAGCAAACAACAACAACACGGGATCGGAGTATCACACACAGATTGCAAAGAAGAGATTCGACAAAATCTTCGATATCACAGCTGGAGTAAATTTTTAATATGACACTATAGTCTAGTGTATATGCAGTTCTGACGGAGTTGTATATAGGTGGGGCAGCGGGTGATGTAGAGGGTGTATGCGTGTGTGGGCGGGGTAATATTTGTTGGGCGGCGGAGGAGGAATGGGGGGGATGGAGGTGGCGAGTGAACGGAGGTGGACTCGATCCAACTTGCTTATATGTTTGCTAAAATAATGCAGAATCTAGATGCCCAACATCTCAATGATAATTATACAGTTTTTTAGTGACTTTTCTGGAAAACCTGGGAAGTACTGACTGTTGTTGTTTGTTTTAGATTCTTCCATTACATTTACACTGAAAATTCGTGCCATACTCGTATAGGATGGCTACTACTGAGCCTGTGTGTGTCCTTGTTGCTAAACTGATATTCCCACCTTTCTACCTAGTACCAACGCCGATGCCGAGCTCAGACGTCACCAATTATATGCATATGTACCATTTTGATTTTTTTGCCTAGTCCGTCCCTTTTTCTCCGCCGGCGCAGAGTTTTTTGGTGTGCTTTCTTCTGCAATGCGATCAGACTACCCGTCGGTATATTATCAGCCGTGTGCCGGGCTCATGGGACGTCCGTGGCGCGAGCTATGGCCGCGGAAAGCCGCCGAGACCGGCTCTATTTCGCGGGGTACGAGACGCTTCTGTCCCCGGGCAACCGCACACTAGACGTATTTAAGCCTTGAGGTCAGGTCTTAAGTACTTCCAACTGGAAGAGCTAGGCCATTCGATACTTCGACCTTAAACGCATAAAAAAAACACCATACGAGTATGTCTAAAACTCGAAATAGTGGTCTCTTTCAGTACGCATAAAAATAAAAGCCGAGGAAAGACCAAACTACTTGAAAATAGACTATGATATTTCTGCACTACTCCAGACGCAGATGGCAAGACGAGGATTTATGTCATCAGTCAGCACATGAGTGGGTGGAAACTTCGAGAAAGACCCTCCCCTGCCCATGCTGTGCGAGCTTGAACAAACGGCCAAAACAAATAACTGGTGCCTGGCAAAAACATTGAGTGCTTCGTACTCCATACTCGCTTCATATGTAGGATACCTCGCAGGCGTTTGCCGCCCTCGTTGTGCCTCAGTGTGGCAGTCAGTACAGCAGCAAAGCAGGACTGGCCCTCAACCCGGTTCAATTTCCACCCTCGAAATGTAGGCATCCGCGGGAAAGAGGCAACAGGGTTGTAAACTGCAGCAGCAGCTCCGGCCATGCGCTACGTCGGGCACAAAAACCAAACAAAAAAAATGTGTCATCGAAAAATGACAGCCTCTCAGGACGAGAGAGCAGGACCTCGAGCGCGCGACGAACTATATCAGTCCCAGTTCTCTGACCGCAGAGAACGCCAGGGTAGGAGGAGTCTCGCGGGCGTTTTCCACCGGCTAGTTGTGCTGTAGTTGGGTTGGCTGTTGGGGTGCTGGTTGTCTGTGTGTTGTGCTGTGTTGTTTTGTTTTGTGGTGTGTTTTGTGTGTGCGCTCGATCCTCGTGAATGAACAAGGACTCCTTTTCAAGTAACAGTACGTAGAGGCATGCCGCTCCACGAGAGTGGGTCGCCTCTGACCACCGCCAACGTTTCTGATGGTGTTGTACACGCAGGTTGATTAACCCGGGTTGGGGATACACCAAGCGGCTTGCTAGGTTGAGCGTTGCAATTACTGCGTGGGTGTTGTGCTGTGCTGCTGCTGCAGTATCTGATGTTTCCTCGAGCTTTTGTCGTCTGAAATGCTGTTGTTTGCTGGAAAATACTCGGAAAATTGCTTCAAATATGCACTTGGGCCAAAATGTGCCCAAGTGCATATTTTGGGAAAATCCACATCTCACCGTGGTCTGCCGTGGTCGTTAGGTCGATAAAATAGACCTATTTTTTAGACATTTCAAACACGATAGGGCTTAATTTGGTTTAGAGCCAAAAATATAGGCATATCGTCAGGCTTAAATACGTCTACTACTACACACGGTGGAACTTTAGTCCTCGCACGTACATCGGGGTGGCATCGAAATGTATTTGCGAGAGAATTTTCCCGCACTGCTAGACGCGGGCGCGGTGTATATGTACCCGCTGCAACGACGTGAACTATGTCATTACTGTGAGTTCTCCCTCACAATTGACACGGTGGTTACCATACAGCAGTAGCGAAACCTGTATAAAGAGATATAAAGTAGCAACACAACTCAAGCAAAAGTAACGATGTGCACATAACAGACCATATCGGCAACAAACATCGGTATAAACTGTTTAACTGTTTAAGCGCGCGGGGAAAAATACTGGACACAGAAAACAAACAACAAATTGACACCAATGATTCCTCTAACAGCAGCGACAGCAGTACAAACGTAGAATTAATTGCTGCCACGCAGTTATACGGAGTGGACTTTCGAATAACTTATCACACCGAGCCTCAGCAATATCCCAACCCTCCTCCTCCAAATGTCTGTGATATCTTATATTATCCACATTCTTTCCACTACGCATCCCTCCGATATACACCTTCTGCATAAATACTTCATCATCAGTTGTAGTCATTCGACTTGCGTCGCCCCCGGGAGGCACGTGTCCACCTCCCGAAGGGGAACCTTGTAGGACGTACGATATACCTTTTAAGATGGAGAAATAGGGGAGAAATATTGCTAGGATGGTTCGCCCACAAAAATACAACAACAAACAAACCTCAACAACGGACATCTTAACCCCATTTGGATGCAGTATCATGGTGACATCAGATGATGCGACCTTATGTGGTAGTTATTCGTGGAATGATGTTATACGGAGGGACAGAACCTGATCATACTACTGCAAACGGAATAGGTTATACGAACCACACCTGTAACCAACCTCTCGGTCTGTGGCCACGAAAAATGCCTGTGGGCATCTATCGAAATCTCAGTGCGTTTGCCTCATACATTCGAATGGCTGTACTGTCCACCCACGAGGACCGAAGGCATCCAGGGGACAACACCCGGAGTGCGATATTTTTCAAGAATACCCTCATGTCTGTGAAAATTATGGCTTTGCCCAATAAGCTTGCATATACTGGTATTTTAGCTTATACTTGTACGAAGTATTGGTTTTTGGAGCTTATGGAACAAAAACGTTTATGTCCGACCGAGCATAGCCAACATGCCAAATAGCTTATGTAAAGAGCATAACAAAGGAAATCGAGAATATAAGGTGGTTATGTCTGTCTGTCCCCATTTCAGGTGTATATGGCACATGTGCGTCTGGTTGTCTGGCAGCACGGTGGAGACGCCAAATGGGTGGCCGCACTGTAATAATTCAATTCGCGAGGCTTACTTACACCCATTCATTGTCGGCTATGCTGTTTATCGTGATATTGGACGGTTCTACATAAAACACCAATACACGCACACACACGCTCGCGCGCGCGCTTACGCGCCAACGCGAGCACAAAAAATGCGGAGAGCGCAAGGGACGCAGCCGATCTTCCGGTCTTGCGATCTTGCAGCGATGGCAAGCGCTCTCCTCAAATACAACAGAGGGCAGGGAAAGTAGCATTGCGTCGTGCGGGATGTGGGGGTACTGGGTACTCCGCTATGTTTGGCTATCTCGCTATCTCTGCTTTTTCTGTCGAGTTTCGAGCAGAGAGTTCAAGCAAGTTTTCTAATTGACATATCGTGGGAAGTTCATTGTGGGCGGTAGTATGGAAAAGGCAGCAAGGCACTGTGCGACTGTGCGCCCTGTGCTGTATATGGACCCAACACATAGGCTACGCTAGGGGGGGTACCCCCGTTTTCACTGTGTGTTTGAGCCACTCGCACGAGTGACTCTGTACTTCACGGATGAAAATGGTTTAGGCACTTGTTTTGGAGCAGCTTAGATTACGTTTGCATTGCGGATTGATTTCGCCAATATAAAACATGAAGAAAATCCAAGATCGCAAAAGAACAAAGGGTTTACTCGCGCGAGTGACCCCTAGCCACTGAAATAAAAGGCCCAAAAAAGGGACCCCCCTACCGTAGCCTACGTCCACAATAAAGCACAACAACAGAAGTAGTAGGACATTTACGTAAATATATACAATTTTGAAGTATAGACTATAGGAGTATATATACAAGCCATTCATGCCGCTGCTTCCCCCCCCCCCCCCCATCCCCCCCCCCCCCCCCCCCCCACCCCCGCGCCCCAAACGCCCATCCTTCGCCACCACCCGCACCATCGCCTAGACCTAGCACCACATGTTGTATAGAAAACCCCTACACCTATGCCAACTAAAGCCCCTCCTCCCTTTCCCCCATCACCTCCATCCCCTCCCACCCCACCCCACCCCCAGCCCCTCGAACACTCTGCCCTCTATTTACATGTTGTACGACTTACACGATATACATTATAAACTGGTGCATTATTTCCAAAATCGTCACATTTATCCCTCAAAAAGAATATATAGTTTCCACGGACAAATTGAGCTGCCCCGCCCGTCCCATCCCCCCACCCCCAAACCCCCTTCCCGCCCCCCCCCCCCCCAACCCCGCTCTCTTTTGATCAAAACCAGGCCCCCACGTCGTTAAAAACTCCGCCCTCCCTTCACCGGATATTCGACTTACAGGAGGAGTCACTTGATAAACGGATGGATATCCTTCCACCGCTGTCAGATTTTGTCCCCCTCAGAAACGGGTTTTATCGTTTCCGCGCACAGACTGGCTAACATGACCCTGTTGACCCTGATAGCTACACTATAGTTGCAAGGGGAGTCGCCGACCTATATCCTTAATGAGGACACACAACCCGTAATACGCGCGATCGGAGTATCACACACAGCTTGCAAGGATGAGTTTCGACAAAATCTTCGATCTCACAGCTGGAGTGTATTTTCATTTAATATATATGATCTAATATATTCGAATCGTGTGTATTTTACTTTTTCAGCACTGACACACCTGCACCTGCCATGTGGCTGAAAAAACAGGACAAAACAGAGGGAGAAATCACGTTTCACGAACTTGCCAACGACAAGCATGGATGCCCAACGAGAATTTGACAAGCAAGCACACTTTCATCGAACGAAAATAAAGCTAGAGATGGATTGAAGAGCGGGCATCAGTCGAGCTTATCTGTGCAAAACTGGCATAAATCGAGAGCTTATTTCCAGTTTTTAAGCCAATCCCCGCTAAAAAAAGCGTACATTCAGAAAAAAAGCTTATTAGGTAAGGCCCTAGTGAAAATTCAATCAAAAAGCTAAAAATATTCACACACACAGAGTTCGGCTGCGGCCGGAATTCTGGATCGTCATGTGGACCACGTCATTCGTGAAGGTAATTGCAAAATCTCAAGCTATGTGTTCAGAGATTCGCTCGCGACCATGTCCGTCACCCAGTAGATCTACGCTTTGAACGGTTGGTCAAAAACAATAGTTGAGCGGTATCTGAATATCAATTGCGAGGTTCAAAGCTCATCTAGGGTGGTTTTACTCGATCACCCCGTTTATCGCACGCACGCACGAAAGCAGCTGACAGACCCCCCCGCTTATCGGCCGCCCTACCCCACACAATCACTCATCACCGAGCAGCTGTTCCACCTCAACATCCACCTGGGCCCTTTTGCCCCCGCCTTTCCTGCCAGGCACAAACCCCAACAAGTTCTCCCCAAGCACCAACCAGATATCAAGGCGAACAGCACGCACCCGACAGCGTGATAGAGTTTTATACGCCGGCAGCACCAGCACCAGCAGTTGTCGAAACGGTTCGGGATTTTTTAGACGTGTCTTGTCACACCAGGTGAGTGGCTGTATGCCTAGGATGTTTAAAAATATAGACAGTCTTCTGATTGTGACCATTGCTCGATCTCTGTTTGTATACGCATCTGCTATAACAATTGAATAATATTTTTTTTTCTGTCCGAGAGCTGGTTCGACTTCTTTTCTTGATGGAGCGCGATGCCAAGGTGCCCAGGGCAACCACATCGCAGAAGGAGGAAGGTTTCTGTGCGTTTTACCCATGTATGTAGCCTGTCGAAGGTCCTTTGCCATGTAGTTATCCCATAAAAAGGTGAATGCTTGTGATAATGAAATCTCACGCGATGTTTGATTCCCCTCACGAAGCCGCCTGGCGTACGATACTGTCTTGAGCGAATCAAGCTCTGATCCCACCACCTCATTTGTTGTATGAGATATAGAGCTCCCCGTGTTAGCATCCGAATCAGATCGATCGGAAGACCTCGTTTTGCCAAGGACTGACTTTGACCATACAAGTTACATATATATGGTCCCATACAAGTTACATACGGTAAGTATATAATGATTGACCCGACTGATTAGCCGTCATTTGCGCATGTTTTCAAATTGATTTTGACCATAGTCGCTGCATTCATGCATTAGACTACACCTTGAAGCATTTACGAGTGTCAACTGATGACGTTCGTTACCCACCCGGATGGAAGGAATCTCGGGCAACGATACAACAAAAAATATCCTGCATACAGAATTTGCATTTGTCGTAGTTACTCCGTGTTGGTATTGTCGATTGCATCGAGGGCTACGCTTTCGGACCGTTCGTTGGAGGACGCGAGCTATAGAAAGACCCGCTTTCTGCTGCCGTTATAGCAGTAGCGGACATCCTCTAACTCCAACATTGACTTTGTTTGAGTGAGACCCATGCTACGATGGGTGGAGGTAGCTAAGGCTTTACTGCCGCACGCAGGTCACTCACACTAGTATTTGTCCAAAGAATTCAGAACGCTACTAAGAACGTCTGAGGCACCCGCTTCTCGCACGAGCAAAACAAATTTGCCAGAAAATATATATATTACATGTGTTGCGTTGGCTGCGCGCCGACAATCTCAATTTATAGCCGTCTCCACAAAAAACCTTTGACAGATGAACTTCTAACGGTCTATGTAAGCCATGCGCGCGCCATATTTGTACACTACTGACGCATCCCGATATACCCCGTACCAAGTCTCAGCCAGGAAGGACAAAGCCGTATCCTAGCGCGAACACGAAAACGGGTGTGTAGACGGAATTACCCTCGTTTGGGTCAAAGGGTGCATTGCTTGTATACACCCTTGTTAGATGTGTGAGTCATCCCATGGTAGGGGTTGGACTTTCTGCGCCAAAACGTCCCTGGGCGATTGAGTTCCTCGTGTGAGGAACTGCCGGTCAATGAAGAATTTTTTCTCGAGTACTTCTTTTTTTGGACTAAGGCATAGAAGAAGCTTGGTCGGGTTTCGCGAACGAATTCCTTCGAAGTCATTTTTCGAGTGAGATATTGAGTTCTTCATGTGAGGAACTCAGGGACGTTTGGGTGCAACCCCTACCATGGGATGACTCGTGTGTAACATTTTTCACTATCGAAAAGTAAACGAAGAACAGGCAACAGAGAGAGCATTCGCATCCAGAAGATCCACGCCCCACATGTCATGTTAAGTAGCTGATTTGCCGGGGTATGGTTTTGTCCTGCCCGACATGAGGGCACAGGAACCGTTGGTGGAAAATGTAGAGACACGGCCTTCGTGAAAAATAATGGAGACGTCCATTCCTGTCAGATGGGAAATTGGTCGACCGCCTTACGGCAGGCACGATATAAACAATGAAAAGGTTTGGTGGACAGGTATCAACATGGGTGTAGAATATTTCCCGGTTGATAATGTAAAAATAAAAATACAATCCAGCTGTGAGATCGAATATTTTGTCAAAATTCATATTATATTGCAAGCTGTGTTTGATACTCCGATCGCGCGTATTACGTGTTGTGTGTCCTCATTAAGGATATAGGTCGGCGACTTACCTTGCAACTACAGTGTAGCTATCATGGTCAACAGGGTGATGTTAGGCAGTCTGTGCGCGGAAATTATAAAACCCGTTTCTGAGAGGGACAAAATCTGACAGCTGTGGAAGGAAATGCATCAGTTTATCAAGTGAATCCTGTAAGTCGAATATCCGGTGAGGGGAGGGCGGAGTTTTAATATTGTGTCGAAACACGAAACGACCCTACTCAGACGAACTCAATCCGACGAAGTTTACCTTTCTCACTGCAGATACATAGCAAATGACATGCCATGCGTGTACCTTTCGCATTCCTCGGTATACGACTGCTGCTGTGTGATATGTGAAGTACATCACTTGGGCCGTCGCATACCACACCCTTGGAGTATGCAACACAGTAGCAATGCTGATTTTAGCACAAAACCAAACACGCAACTCTGACCCGCGGGCACGTTCTTTACACGATGAATCTCGAGGTGTCTTCATGACGGGAAAGAAATTGCGCACAGCCTCCATTTAATATGGTGCACACTACTAAAACATCAATAACGCTACGTACCGTACAGGGGGTCACATCTGGACCCGTTTTTGCAGTAGTGTCTGCAGGTCACTCGCCTGAGCGATGCCACCCCTCCCTGTTACTTGTTTTCATAACATGCTTTGGCGCCTTTTAGTTTGTTTTGACGCGAACACCTAATAATAGGATGGTTACCTACTACGATGACCCAAACGAACTCCAACATAGGTTGTGGACGGTAAGGTACAGAGTGTGATAGCTCGGATCATGTTAGGAAAAAGAGCGTAGGACGCTTCAATATGCTTAAAACCTTCCCCCTCACTTATGTTTTTCTTTCTCTCGCTTTCTCTTGCTTAAACGCCCCACCAAATATAGAAATCCGCCAGTGTAATAAACACTTCCACGCCCTAGATATCGCTTCGTTATCGTTTTAGAGCCGTCCATGCCGCTGCTGCGATTCCCACCCACCCCCGCCCCCAACACCCCCTCCTTCCCCACCACCCGCACCATCGCCTAGACCTAGCAATTACGCGTGCTGCAGCAAACCCCTACATCTATGCGACCTGAAAAAGCCCTTCCGCCCCTCTCTCCCGCCCCCTCCGGCACATTATCCCCCCCCCGTCCCCCACAAGAGGGATTTATAGTTTCCACGAACAAATTATCATGCCGCACCCGTCCCGTCCCGCCCCTCAAACCCGCCCGGCCCCATTTTGATCAACATCAGCCCTCCACGTCCTCAAAGACTCCGCCCTCCCCTCACCGGATATTCGACTTACAGTATTCACTTGATAAACTGTGCATTTCCTTCCACAGCTGTCAGATTTTGTCCCTCTCACAAACGGGTGTTTTAATTTCCGCGCACAGACACATGAACATCACCCTGTTGACCCTGGTAGCTACACTGTAGTTGCAAGGGAAGTCGCCGACCTATATCCTTAATGAGGACACACAACCCGTAATACGCGCGATCGGAGTATCACACACAGCTTGCAAAGATGAGTGTCGACAAAATCTTCGATCTCACAGCTGGAGTGTACACACATTTTTATAATATGCTAACCTACGAGCTCGATAAGAACTGCATACATATGAAATTCAGTTCATTTTTATACATTATATTTTGTGTATATTTACGAATCAAAATGCAGGAACCGTTACGTCGTGCAGTAGTGCTATCATTGGACGCGTTCTGCGATAGAGGTAGCTAGCGCTTTTCGTCTCAATTGGTCTCTGAAAGACGGGGCTCCTTAGTAGTTCACCCCAGATTGTCAGAAATGTGCCTCTTTTTTAATGGAAGATTCTTGTTGTACACCTAGGGCATTGGTGTTTCATCTCCGGTCTAACAGTTTTGTATTTTTCCGAATTAATTCTTTAGTTAAGGCCATTTATTATGCAGTCGGATTCCGCCAGTCGAAAACGGCCCTTTTCGACTGGACTTTTTTTCGACTGGATTCTTCTGGTCCTTCTTCTTATCGTCAGTCAAATCGATTTTATAGTTTTTGTTCTCCTCCTAGATGCGGCTGGTGTGAGGAAGTACTGCTGTACAGCAGTCGAAATCGGTTGACAGCTCTGTGCTTCGCGCTTTCTTCGCAAGCAACGGCTCGGCGAACCCTCGTCCCAGATAGTTGGTGATTTTGGGCTTAGCCGAAAGCCGACAAAGCTACGTGCGTGGAGTTGCACTCAGCCGAGAGCCGCCAAAGCTACAGTAGTAGCTGCAGCCGTTGTTGGCAGAATGGGATCGAGATCGCGCGCTGCTGCCGTCGTGTGATACACGATGCTGGCGAGCAAAATTAGGAATGCGCCACGTTGACTTGCTGCGAGAAGCTACAGCTGCGATAGCCGCGCCAGCGTCAGCGCCTTGTATGATACCGCAGTGTGGTACCTGGTATGGGTGTGTGGCCGTGTGGCCGTGTGGGTGTGTGTGTTTGGTGGGATGAGCAATGCTATCGGCGAAAAATAACGTATAAAACTTTTTCGACTGAGTTTTTCGACTGGAGGATCCAGTCGAAAAAATCGACTTTGTCGACTGGATTCGCCAGTCGGAATTACCAGTCGAAAATAGTTGAGTCGAAAAAGCCCTTTTTTTCGACTGTGTAAGAAAGCCCGATTTAGGCTTCAGCCGGAAAAGGCCGTTTTCGACTGAAAAATCCGACTGCGTAAGAAATGGCCTAACACATAACTGTTTCAACCTCCTAGAATGCGGAACTCAGAGAAGCCGTGGTCCAGGGCTATTTCAACTTAAGAAGTTGGCTGTTAAAAAGAGGGTGTACATATATACATACGTACATGAGGTTCCTCTTCAGGAACTATCGATCGATCTATCAATTATGTGTTGTTTAACTTGCGGCCTTTTCTTTGCAATCTTTTTGCGTCATATTTTTCACAACACTTATCGTCGTTTGTTTTGTTCTTTTTCTTTGTTTTCCCATTGTCATTGGGTTTTTTTCCTCGTACTTTTTTTTATTCTTTTTGTTCCCATCGTGCATGACTTGCTTTGTTGTGTTCTCGCGCCCATTGCTCTGATAGCGTTTTCCTTGTTTTACAACCTGCTTGATGAATTGCGAGTGTTTGTTTACTCTGTTTCACAGTCCGTGGCTCCAGAATTTGTATGTCTCTCCGATGAACATTCAGCTAGGCCCCTGGGTGTTGCACTGATTGATGATCGTTTTTGAAAATCCATTACATACTTTTTCCATATTTTTTTTCGAAGGCACACTGGTGGGGGTCCTTCCAACGCACACTGTGTCGGGCCCCTGCCAACGCACACTGAAGTGCGTCCCGGGGGGGGGGTTCAGGGGGGGGTGCGTCGCCCCCCCCCTACACTTCCAGTAGCATCCAAGCACCGTTCGGCTGCCCCGCCAACCCAGCGCTGGTGGTAAATTTTGGGAAACACACAAATCAACACCAACACACACTGCACTGCTAGTAGCATCCAAGCACCGTTCGGCTGCCCTGCCAACCCAGCGCTGGTGGTGCATTTTGGGACACACACACCAACAACAACACACACTACACTGTTATAGTAGCATCAAAGCGCCGTTCGGCCGCCCTGCCAACCCAGCGCTCGTGGTGCATGCGCTGGAGCGTTTGTTGGGACACACACACCAACAACAACAATACACACTACACTGTTATAGTAGCATCAAAGCACCGTTCGGCCGCCCTGCCAACCCAGCGCTCGTGGTGCATGCGCTGGAGCGTTTGTGCCTCTGCTGCTCGATCCTGCCCGTGCGGGGCATTTGGGACAACGAACTTAAACACAACACACACCAAAATCATTCCACTTCGTTGTGCTCTGGGCTGCGGACAAAAAATCCCCTCCCAAAAATCCCGCCTCGTCCTTATAACACCATGAAATTCAAATGGCCGCGCTTCAAGCTTTAAATCAAACAACGCTACAATCTACACCCTGGCACGCAAACAACCTCGCACCGCTGGTGGTGCATTTTGGGACTCACACACACCAACACCAACACACACACTGCTAGTAACATCCAAGCACCGTTCGGCTGCCCTGCCAACCCAGCGCTGGTGGTGCATTATGGGACACACAATAACAACACACACGACACTGCTATAAATAGTAGCATCCAAGCACCGTTCGGCTGCCCTGCCAACCCAGCGCTCGTGGTGCATGCGGTGGAACGTTTGCGCCTCTGCTGTTCGATCCTGCCCGTGCGGGGGCATTTGGGACAACGAACACAACACACACCACAATCATTTCACTTCATTGTGCCCTGGGCTGCGGACAAAAAATCCCTTCCCAAAAGTACCGCCTCGCCCTTACAGAACCATAAAGTTCATACGGCCGCGCTTTAAATCAACGGCGCTACGAACTACACCCTGGCACGCAAACAACCTCGCAGCGCACACCGCACACCCTCTATTTCTGTCAACCTCGCAGCGGACACCGCACACCCTCTATTTCTATTCCTCGTCGGATACACCGCGCTCCTCGGCGTTGCGCTGAAACTTTTGCGCCTCTGCTGTTCGATCCTGCACGTGTGGTCTGCGTGTCTGCGTGCGGCGGCGACTGCGTCCTTCAGTTCGGCTGCTGCATACTTTCTCTCGCTGGTTCCTGTCGAAGCTCATCCCCGCCGCGTGCTGTGGGTGTCTGCTACGAGCCTCTTCGCTCGTTCTAGGCTCCTCCTTCTCGGCAGCTGCGTGTTCTTCGCCCTCTTCAAACCTTACGGCGTACCACCTCCTCGTGCTGTGGCGGAATGTCTGCACGCACACCATGCAGCGGAACGTCCCTACAGCAGATCGGTATCTTGACGACTGGGGAGACCAACTCTTCCGATACACATTCACAGGGCTCTCTCTGTGTGGAACATACATGTGTAGCGCAGCAGTACTCCTGTTTGTTTGCGTGTGTAGGATACGCGTACGTGTTCGAACCTGCCATACTGCCTCACCTTCCTCCAGCGCGCCTGCGGTACAAATCCCTTCCATCATATGTGAATGCAGGTGTGTACATGGCACTGCTTATACGCTGCGCACACAGCACGGTCACAGCAGTGTGTGTATGTACCGCGGTGTGCACACAGCTCTCGCTGTGTGTAGCACATAGTCTACATGTGTAGCGCAGCAGTACTCCTGTGTGTTAGCGTGAGTAGGATGCGCGTACGTGTTCGAAACTGCCATACTACCTCACCTTCCTCCAGCGTTCCTGCGGTACAAATCCCTTCCATCACTTGTGTATGCAGGTGTGTACAGCGGTGTGCCCACAGCTCTCGCTGTCTGTGGGTTTAGTACACATACATGTTTTTGACATGTGTAGCGCAGCAGTACTCCTGTGTTTTTGCGTGTGCAGGATACGCGTACGTGTTCGAACCTGCCATACTACCTCACCTTCCTCCAGCGTTCCTGCGGTACAAATCTCTTCCATCACATATGTATGCATCATCTCTTATGTATGTAGTAGTCTAGACTATGCGCCTCCAGCTACGGCTGTGCGTCCTGTAACAAGTGTTCGTGTCTTTCAGTACGTTACATCCTACACCAGGTACCTGCGTACAACGTAACCCATGCGCACATTGTCATCACACCATGCGGCCTTCCCCGACAAATTCTGCTGTTCTCTTTACCTGTTACAGGGGACTAAGTACGAGCATCCTATCGGTGACATTCTCCGCCTCAAAGCGAAAGTCGCCAACTAAGTACGAGCATCCTATCGGTGACATTCTCCGCCTCAAAGCGAAAGTCGCCAACTAAACACATCGCCACTCCCGACGATCGCCAAGTGCTTTCTTGCGCAACTGCGTCAAACGTGACAAACATTCAGCCACTCCCGACGATCGCCAAGTGCCTTCTTGCGCAACTGCGTCAAGTGTGACAAACATTCAGCCACTCCCGACCATCGCCAAGTGCCTTCTCGCGCAGTCCAGTGTGAAAAAACATTCAGCCACTCCCGACGATCGCCAAGTGACTTTTCGCGCAGTCAAATATGACAAAACATTCCGCCACTCCCGACGATCGTCAAGTGCCTTCTCGCGCAGCGAACCACTAGTCAAGCGTGACAAAACACTCCTCCACTTAAAACCAAAAAGCACTTGACTAGACTGAACATGAATTGTTTTAGGGTGAACACAATCAGCCGGTCTACGGTAGTGGTCACCTTCGAATGCTATCACTAGCGTCTGGTCCTTGAGTTTGGCTCCCACCGGATGAGGTTTTGAATATATTTGAAAATTAATTGCAAGAAAATCAAACCACTTCGAATCAACAAAATGTGGAGAGAGCGTGGTGGGTAGGAGCGATTCGACGCGAGTCGGCGAGGGAAGAAAGTCTTACAGCCTCTCGTGATTGATATGAAGGCACGCACCGTAGTAGGAACGGCGGAGGAGGGATCGCTATTTGGCCCCGGATCGGAGTGTTTTTTAAATCATTTCATCCCGATGACGTCATTAGGGGCCACTCATTGGTATTTTATCAAAAATGAAAATAAATCCCAGCTGTGAGATCGAAGAGTTCGTCGAAACTCATCTTTGCAACAAGCTGTGTGTGATACTCCGATCGCGCGTATTACGAGTTGTGTGTCCTCATTAAGGATATAGGTCATTGTAGTGTATTTCCTGTGGGTTAGGGTTTGGGTTAGGGTTAGTGTCATCAATTGTGATTTTAAATACAATAAATTGTAGGACACCCGACAGCGAGAAAAGTGCCACCATAATAAATGCGATGAAGAAAAAACAAACACTGCCTACAAATTCTTAAGAACATGTATAGTATGCAGTACGAATACGTACAGGGAACACTTCATTATTGTTAGTCCATATATTTGACCGTCGATGTACTGAACAATCTTCGGGCCGCGTCTCTTCTCTATGAGGTGTGTGAGGAGCTTTAGTTGTCTTTTTCAAGCAAGCGGTTGCGTTGACATATACTTCCTGGCTTGATGTAAAGGAAAGGAACACCACTCAGTCATAATCTACTACAGACCAAGGCTACGGTAGGGGGGGTACCCCCATTTTCACTGGTGTGTTTGAGCCACTCGCACGAGTGACTCTGTACCCCACGAGTAAGGATGGTTTAGGCACTTGTTTTGGCGCAGCTTAGATCACCTTTGCATCGCGGATTGATTTCGTCAATGTAAAACATGAAGAAAACGTAAGATCTCGTAGGAACAAAGGGGTTACTCGCGCGAGTGACCCCTAGCCACTGAAATAGAAGGCCCAAAAGGGGACCCCCCTACCGTAGCCTGGGTCTACACGCTAGAGCATGTTTTCATGAGCACCACTAACGAGAGCACCGGACATGGACGTGACATTTACAGGACCACAACGTCGACGACAGTGGGGAGAAAACCGGGCGAATAATCGTGCACTAGATACTAACAATGTGAAAAAGAAGTGTACAGACAGCTGTGTTAACACTGCGGTAGACCACACTACCGACCTAGTACGCAGGGTATTTCGTGCCTCCGACCGTTTGCACGATCGCCTGGCAACCTCTACCAAACGCAGTAGCATATGCCTTAGGAAGTAAAGTCGCCCTCGCGTTGGATCGGTGTGACATCGCATGCCCACGTCACCTCGCTTGGTGTATCTAAAGATGTAAATCTGTCTTAGATTTGGCCACCTCAGAGCCCCACATCGGCACAGTAAATATCATGGGCGTAAAGACGTAAATTTGAGACAATAATAATGTTAAAAGGATGCACCGACAAATATGATAAAATTGCAGTAAACCACACTACCAACTTATTACGTTCGGTATTCCTTGCATACCGTCTGAATGATCGCCTCCCAACCTATGCCTGGCCAGGTATGACTTACAAAGTAAAGTGATTGAACGCGTGTACATTAAGCGTCCCTTTCAAAACACTAACAATTCGCATTTCTTCCTCTCGTGCCCAATGGCGGTGACATTGCATGACCACATCACCTCGCGTGTTGTATTTCGCAATTTGTATCTCTTTCTTCCATTTAGCGATGACAGAAAATATTGGTAACTACATGCTTGTACCTATCTTCTATTGAAAAATTCTATATTTCGATCCATGTAAAAAAATATGTTCTGAAGCTTTCAACACGTTGTTTACTACACCTAAAAATTTGGTTGCATACTACATGACATCATTATGTATCAGCAAACCTTTTAGAATGATAAACATGACTAGGCGGGTGGTGTCTTCTTGCTACAACCGTCAGATTCGTCCCTTTCAATGGTGTAACATTCCCGCGAAGGTATTGAAATGCCCCCCCACCCCCCTCAATCGCTCTTGTTCAAACGCCCCACTTAAAATCCGTAAACTCCAACTCATCTCCGCACTCCCACCCCCTCCCTCTTCCCTTTGTTTCCCCCTCAGTTTGTTCAAACTCGCCGCATTCAATCGAATTCGGCCACAGGAATAAACACTTATACGCAAGTGATATCACGTTATTATCTTTCTAGCCATCCATGACGTAGCTTTCATTAACCCCCCCCCCCCCCCCCGCGCCAACGCCCACTCCTTCCCCACACCCCGCACGATCGCCCAGACCCAGCACCGCGCGTATAGCAAGCCCCTACATATTATATGAATTATACGCGCAATCGGAGTATCACACACAACGTTGCCAAGATGAGTTTTGACCTAGTCCTTGATGTCATAGCTGGAGTGTAATTAAATATTTCACGTAACCTAGCCCTTTTGAAAACCCTTTCCCCCCCCTTTCCCCGCCTTTTTCTTTTCCACGCTCTATCTTGCTCAAGCGCTCAGCTTAATATAGAAATCCACCAGATTAATAAACACTTCCACGCCCTGGATATCACTTCATTACCTTTTCAGAGCCGTCCATGCCGCTGCTGAAATTCCCACCCTCCCCCGCATCCAACGCCCCCTCGTTCCCCACCATCCGCACCATCGTCTAGACCTAGCACCACGCCCACAGCAAACCCCTACATCTGATCTATGCGACCTGAAGCCCTCCGCCCCCCCCCCTCCCCGGACTCCCCCCCCCTCCCCAACAAGAAGGATTGATAATTTCCACGCACTAATTAAGCTGCCTCACCTGTCCCCCCCCCCCCCCTCCTTCCCCCCCGCCACCCTCTTTATCAAGATCAGGCCCGCACGTGCTTGATACCTCCGCCCACCCGTCACCAGATATTGGACTTACAGGATTCACTCGATAAACTGATGCATTTCCTTCCACAGCTGTCAGATTTTGTCCCCCTCAGAAACGGTTTTATATTTTCTGCCCACAGACTGCCTAACATACTCTGTAGACCATGATAGCTACACAACGCGTAATCGCGCGATCGGGGCGCATCACACACCGCTTGCAAAGAAGAGTTTCGACAAATATTCGATCTCACAGCCGCTGTGTGATTTAATTTTTATACTAGATACGAGCATTAAAATTCCGTTATGTCTTGGTCTCACGGCTGTTCAAAATGTTGACTGCCGAAACGAAATTGTTTTCGACCTCGACGATCGTCTTCAAGCACAACCCCTCACTGCGGCTGGCAGGTTATTTTTCAGACAAATCGCAGGTAACCCGTGGTCAACCAAGAAGAACACGAGCCCCCACCTGGCGGCCTGTGAACCTGGGTGCGGTGTGCCTGGTTTTCGTGTGACCAGAAAAGGGAAAAATCTACATAATTTCAAGCGCGCTAAGTCGCGAATATTTGTGCCTGTGTAGCTTCTGGGACTTGCCCAGGGCATCGATTGAACACCTGTACATTTATTGTTGTAGGCCCAACACCAGAGGCGCGTGAAGTTTTTCGTTTGATGCGCAGACGACTGAACCACAGTACTACTGTTATTCGCCATGATAGTTGGCGGCATGATTAGCCACTTGTTATACGCGGATTAATGCAGAATAGTACACAAATCATTAAAGGCTATCTATCATTAAACATTGGTGGTATGCCCTGAACGTAGTAACGTAAGTTTATAGACGAAAAACGTCGAGGACTTTTGATCGGTGGTGCTTTTTTATTTGAAGTGAAATAATGAACCCGGGCATGAGCACAGCGGTCACCCCCGCCGCATCGTCAAATAAATACGAAGCTTGGACGTCGAAATACATACAAATATATGTAAACATTCTGGCTGTGAGATCGAAGATTGCATGGAACCCAACCATTTTTGCAAAATGTGTGCGAAACTCGGTTCGCTCGTAGTACTTGGCGTGTGTCATCGTTGAGGATTTAGGTCAGCGACTCCCGTTATAAATTACCTCTACCAGGTTCTACATGGTAATGATGTTACTCAATATGTACACGGAAATATTTAGTAATAATGCCGTTTATCAGGCGGGCAAAATCTGGCGACTGTGGAATACACCAGTTTAAAAAATATATAAAAAAAATACACTCCAGCTGTGAGATCGAATATTTTTTCGAAATTCATCTTTGCAAGCTGTGTGTGATACTCCGATCGCGCGTATTACTGGTTGTGTGTCCTCATTAAGCATTTGGGTCGGCGACTCCCCTGGCAACTACAGTGTAGCTATCAGGGTCAACAGGGTGATGTAATGCAGTCTGTGCGCGGAAGCTATAAACCCCGTTTCTGAGGGGGACAAAATCTGACAGCTGTGAAAGGAAATGCATCAGTTTATCAAGCGAATACTGTACGTCGAATATCCGGTGAGGGGAGGGCGGCGTATTGAATGACGTGGAGGGCTGATGGTGATGAAAAGGGGGGCGGGAGGGGTGGAGGGGCGGGAGGGGACGGGTGTGAAAGGTCATCTTGTGCGTGGAAACTATAATTTATCCTTGTGGTGGAGGGGGGGGGGTAATGTGTCGGAGGGGGCGGGAGGCGGGGGGGAGAGGCTTTCTTAGGTCGCATAGATGTAGGGGTTTGCTATACGCGTGGTACTAGGTTTAGGCGATGGTGCGGGTGGTCGGGAAAGAGGGAGCGTTGGGAGTGGGGGTGGGTGGGAATAGCAGCAGCGGCATGGACGGCTGTTACGCGATAGCGAGGCGATGTCCAGGGCGTGGAAGTGTTTATTACTCTGACGGATTTCAAAATTTTGGTGGGGCGTTTAAGCAAGAAAAGCGATGAAAAAAAAAAAAAAAAAGAAGGGGTGGGGGGGGGTGGGGGCGGGGAGGGAGGGTGTTCAAGAGGTTTTGGTCACATATAATATTAAAAGAGTCATATGAAAAATACACTCCAGCGATGAGATCAAGTATTTGGTCGACACTAATGTTCGCAACATTATGTGTGATCCTCCGATTGCGCGTATCAATGATATATGTACGGGATTGCTATACGCGCGGTGCTTGGTCTAGGCGATCGTGCGGATGGTGGGAAAGAAGGGGGCGTTAGACGGGGGAAGGGGTGATAAATGAAAGCTACGTCATGGATGGTTATAAAGTTAATGACGTGATATCAATTGCTTAAAAGTGTTTATTACGCTGGCCGATTCCGATGGTAAGTGGGGCGTTTGAACGAACTTGGCGGGGAACAAAAGGGGGGGGGGGGGGGGGGGAGGGCGGAGATGAGTTGGAGCTACAGCATGGATGGCTAGATGGATAAAGAGATGATATCAGCTGGCTGGTAGTGTTTACTACTCTGGCAGATTTTGATTCCAGGTGGGGCATTTAAACAAGAAGAGGGATCAGGGGGCGGGGGGGCGAGAGGCAATCAATATGTGCGCGGAAACTATAAATCCTTGAAGGTGACGAATCTGACGGCTGCAGCAAGAAGACACCCCATTGTATCACCCGCCTGGTAATGCCTATTTTTCTAGAAGGTTTGCTGTGACATGTAGTATGCAACCCAGTTCTTAGGTTTAGTAAACAACGAGTTAATAGCTTTATTATTTGTTTTTGTACATGGATCGAAAGATAAATATTTCAATCGATAGGTACAATCATGTAGATACCATTCTATGTAGATACCATTTTGTTATATGTAGTCTATATAGGTGTATAGTAGTATCCAGAATGTATTAATCGTATGGCAGGTGAGGGGACGGGGGGGTGTTCAAGCGAGGGGGTGTGGAGGGGGTGGAGTTTGTGGGGCGGGAACAAGGGGTAGGTCGCCAAAATGAATGGGAGTTTACTGCACGCATGAATACTAGTAGAATATAGTGTGCGCGGGGGTGTGTGGAACTTGAAGACAATTTTGGATCAATTGTGGAGATGCTGCATGCATGGCTGGACAAGATAAAGCATTTTTTCATATCTTCTTCTGTCGTGTATGTAGCGTTTGCAACTCTCGCAATTTGTTTTCGGGCTGTGGGAGAGGGGTTATCAAGGGGAAGCGGGGGGTAGGCGGAGGTGGACGGGCGGAAAAAAAATTACCTGCATGATGATGCTGAATGCACACACCCAAGATGTCCACGATAAATTATTCAGTGAATGGGAGCAATATGCTGGATGTAACGTTGTATGTACGTTATTAGTGATGTCAACAACAGTGGTGTTCTGATTCCCGTCTAATATGTACTTGCCACATACATACCTCTCTATTTGTTGAGGCGAACTATAACATACTTTTTTTGGCACCTGCCAGGTATGTTGTTTCTTCTCGTGGACTTTTTTTTCCGATCCTCTTGCAGCACATTCTTCAGAGCACCCGTCGCTTTGATTTTTTTCATTCTATATTATTTTTCTTCATTTTTTCCTTGTCCTTACTTCCTCTTTTGATTTACTGGTGTGGCTTTTTGTGTGTTGCGCTCTATTACCCGGTGCGCAATATTTTTGGCATCCTTCACCGTGATGATTTGCGACTGTTTAGTTTACGCTGGTTCACGGTCAGTGACCACCCAGTTGACATCTCTCCGTGTAGAATGAATAATCAGCACGGACACTGAATGCACCGATGACTGTGCCGTTGGGAATGGTAGAAAGAACGCTTGTTTCATATGAAGAACGACAGCAGTCCATAGTACATGCATGTCAAGAAATATTGGTCAATCAATGTGCGTAGTGCCTCTTGGCGGCTGCGTTTGGTTTGCTTCTGTGTAGGAGGAATTTGAGTATTACGAATAGAAACGAGACACCTCATCGTGGTTGAAAACTATCAGTGAATCTTCGTGTCAAGATCCTGTCCTGTGAAAATGAATCTGTGTAAACCCCACATGGACGCGCTTGTATTTTGCTATATCTCTGCGCTCGATGATTTTGGCCAGGAAAATATACGCTCTAGGGCACCACGATGCGTCTCACCAAATATGTTCTGAGTGCCGGTGCTGCTACTATCCTTCTGGCACACCATGTCCGCGCTCAAACTGAATGTGAGTTAGAAAATCGTGCCTGTGTGCAAAGGTTGGCTGTTATGTAGGTACCATACTCTTGACCACTCTCCGTTTAACGCACCTCGTCGGAGTTTTACTTAGTAGGTAAATAATATGTGCAGGGGTCGTCGTTCGCTCTCGTGCCCGCGTTGTAATTTTTAGTATTCACTTGATAAAAGGATACATTTCCCTCCACAGCTGTCAGATTTTGTCCCCCTCAAAAACGGGTTTTACAGTTTCAGCGCACAGGCTGACTGAAATCACCCTGTTGACCCTGATAGCTACACTGTAGTTGTAAGGGGAGTCGCCGACCTATATCCTTAATGAGGACACACAACTCGTAATGCGCGCGATCGGAGTATCACACACAGCTTGCGAAGATGAGTTTCGACAAGAAAAAAAAAAAAAACGATCTCACAGCTGGAGTGTATTTTCATTTTTTATACTATAGTATTTCCCTCCGCGCTCGACGGTTACCAATGCAGAAAGAGGGGTATGAGGCCTCTGCCATATTCATCACGGCCCCTTTCTTAAGTGACGAAGATCGGAAGGTTTGATGGCCACATAACAACTCCGATGGCCGATTCCTCTTCTACTATACATACAATCGTGTTTTGTATCGCGTCTTGTCGTCATTAACACATCCGAGGCTGGCGGTAAGAGCCATATAGTGTATTTGGTGTACTGTCGCTACGTACAGCTTCAAAGCGTGAAAGGGATATAGTGGGGCCCAAAACAATGTACGTTAAAATCCCTGTCTTTGACTGGTTTCTGTTTGATGTGTTTCTCAAACCATTTCGAATCTTCAACGAGTCTTCTTTAATTTCCAACTTTTGAACCCTTCGCGTCGATGCCCGTTTGTGACCGAACTGTATTTTTTCACGCTTTCTTAATGTCGCGAACCGTACAACTTGATCGAGCAGTGGGGGGCTTTTGTGCCGCGGACACGGAATGCGCAACAGGATGCTGCGGAGACAGGCTGGTTGACGGGCTGTGCATAGGTAAGTACACCCGCGGGAAACACTAAAATGTAAACCATTTTAACGGGTTCCAAGGGCGCACAAAACTATATTATTTCGACACGTACGTACCAAAACATTTTTTTCGCCCTTCCAAACGGCGGGGGGGAGGGGTACGAAGACCCCATCCCCCCCCATTACGCCACATTGTTTCCCATGCAAAGAATCCTTTTCTAGATCCTAGAATATTAAGGGGCAGGGGAGTATATAGCAGACACGGAGCCCCCTGGTCGCGCAGCAGCAGCCTGCGTACCAGCTACGCACAGCTCAGAGCAACGGAGAAAATCGGAGGGAGCAAGAGGGAGTGGTCACAATGAGCACATCCTCCACGGTGAAGGGACCCCTGCTACAACCCTCTTTCGACAAGACAGCTTGGCTACAAAGCGTCTTCGGAAAGCCAGCCGATGGTGAGGAGTTCATCTGCTGCTGCTGGGCCAACTTCGGGGACGGTTCAGTAATGGACGAGGGCCAGGCCTTTGAGCATCTCTCGGCACAGCACAGAGAGTGAGTGGATAAGCATGAGGGCTGTAGTGTGATATTGGAGGGTATCGTGTACCTCGCAGCAGCAGCAGTGGAAAGCACTGGAAAGACAAAACTCTGGTTTATCACATGTAATAGTGCTCATCATCGAGCAGTGTGTGTCGTGCTGCTTCCTCCCCAAACACTGACAACATCAGCAGTAGCAGAAGCCTAGGCTTGGCACTAGCAGCAGCTGTAGCAGCAGCAGAGCAGCAATAATACCAGAAGCCGTAGCCGCGTGATCAAAATCGACAAAAAAACGCACACGGTATGCGAACCATCTGAGTTACTTTTTTTTTTTTTTTTTTCCTCCGGCGGACGGGGGAAAATACAGCTTAAGCTCACCACACTTCCACGTATTTTCATACGCGTCGTGTGTCTAAGTTACTTCTCGTTCCTGTTGGTCCCTGCACGCTTTTCGCATTCGAGAAGGCACTTTTGCCTATCGGAAAAATCGTCGTGGAGATCAGCGTCGGGACCATGGTGTGCAAGAAGTGCAAGCGCGATTTCGAACGCAACATAGATCGACTGAGCCGGACCCACGTGGAGACTCACGAGCAGTCGCGTCAATACCAGTGAGTACTTAGTGTAGACAGCAGTTCACTGTTGTTGCATTCGCTAGCACAAGCAGTCTCGATAAAAAGTTGAAAAACGTCAGCTGTGAGTACGACCGATTGAATAGCTGAAACTCAACTTTGCAAGCTGCGTTGTACTTTAAATCTATGTTTCATTTTATGATATGGTGTTTGTGAAATATACCGGATAGTTAATACACTGCTTCAAAGGTTTTACGGGAGGTCGTCCGCGCGTGTTCAGCAGTTTAGGAACTGCCAAACTGGACGTATTTTAGTCGCGCAGTGTGTGAGGCTGCAAGCTTGGTCGACGTGTCTTTGTGAGAAGCAGGAGCAAAATCGTATGTTCTTCCCATGGCTGATCAATTGCTATTGCTCATGTCGCTTGTTGCATGTCGACTAACGTGTGTCGACAGGGGTGCTGGTGCCGCGGCGGCGGTGGGGAGGGGCCGCACATTGCTGGATTTTTTCAAACCGAAGAGCGCCACGGACACGCGCGAAGGGGTCGCCGGTGTTGATGGGCGGTAGTGACAGCGGGGGCACAAGCGACCACGCTGACGTGGTGGCGACGGGAGTTGTGAGCAGGGGCGAGGATGGTTCGGGCGCGGGCGGTGACGCCGACGTCGTTGTGACGGGAGTTGTGAGCAAGGGTGAGGGTGGTGCGGGCGCGGGCAGTTTCGCTCAAGTGGTTGCGACGGGAGTTGTTAATGGACGTGAGGATCGTGAGGGCGCGAGCATTGATATGGATGGTATTTTGTCCCGCCGATCGGAGTGGTCCCGCCGATCGGACGCTTGTCTACACCCCCTTGTACTGCGCGGGATTACGCCCGGCTGTCCGGGAGCCTGTTATCCAACACTACCCATCAACTCTCCATGGTATTGGCAACAAGGGGGTATCATGGGAGGCTCGGGAAAAACCTGGATTGCCTGTCTATCCATGAGATGCCAACTGCCTCCTGCGGCATCTTGAGCCCAGGCTGTGCGGGAACGGTGGAACAACCAGGAGGCACGTGCGCACCGTGTTTGGACACCAAGGGCACGAAGGCTTACAGGGTTTTGTGCCCTAGCGCGGCGCTTGCCCACCATTGATTATTTCTAACTACATTGACCACCTTGCATTGAGGCAAGGATTTACATACCTAAACAACCTAAAGAACAGTTTGACATCCCTTGCTCTTGCAATGTTGGCTTGCGTGCGAAGCCTCTTTGTGAACTCAGGAGTGTGCAGTAAACCATGCACAGGGGCACAGCCAAAAAACGAACCACCAACCAAAGAACAAGGAAACACAGAAAAAAAACGCTGAAAAAAATATATATTCGTGCCTCGGGGGGGGGCGGTAGGTGTGCGGAATGACTTTCCTTGTGCGCCTTCGCGGATTAACGTATTATAGCCAGTGTTCATACTATCTGTGCAGTGGTCTTAGCTTAGGTCTATTCGAGAGTATTGGAGCCTTGGAAGACATCTCTTCTTTCAGATGACGGAAAACGAATCCGCACGCATGCTACGACCCAGGTTTGATCCCTGCCACCTAGACAATTTATCATGGGGTATTTGTTGGTTTCATACTGGACAACACTATTATAGAAGTATGTATATACGCGGACAACGAACTTTTTCAAATGAACATGTCTCTCGTCAAAGGAGGATCGAATTTGGTTTTATTGGGACGTATCTCGTCGCAGGCCGGTCAAAAATGTTTACCAGATCGCCGCGCTGTACCGGGATTCCTAGCCTTGCCAATGAATGGTTTCAAAAGGCGTGGTTCACATAAGAGTGTGCTACAACCAACAAACACGACCTACGGAAAGTGCAAGTGTGAGAGTTCCTCTTCACTAATGAAATAATTTACCAGAAGCCATGCAATATTCGACAGGTTTCTTCCCCTCATTACAAAATTCACTCTCGCCAATGTCTGATACGTTCTTCCCGTACATAGTCGTAACAAAGACTTTTGGTGGAACGTACGGCCACCTTCCGGCCCCCTCGCCGCGGTTCGTGCATTCGCCTGTCTTTGCCACGGAAGAAAAAAAACATTTATTTGGCGTCGAATCACGTTCAATTTGGTGCTAATACGCTTGCTGGCGCTGTACGGATAATGTCGGGTGCGGTCTATCTAGATATATGTTATCAAAAATGAAAATACACTCCAGCTGTGAGATCGAAGATTTTGTCGAAGCTCATCTTTGCAAGCTGTGTGTGATACTCCGATCGCGCGCATTTCGAGTTGTGTGTCATAAAATGAACATACACTGCAGCTGTGACATCGAAGATTTTGTCGAAGCTCATCTTTGAAAGCTGTGTGTGATACTCCGATCGCGCGTATTACGGGTTGTGTGTCCTCATCAAGGATATAGGTCGGCGACTCTCCTTACAACTACAGTGTAGCTATCAGGGTGAACAGGGTGATGATATTCTGTGCGCGGAAGCTATAAAACCCGTTTTTGAGGGCGACAAAATCTGACGGCTGTGGAAGGAAATTCATTCCGTTTATCAAGTGAATTCTGTAAGTCGAATAACCGGTGAGGGGAGAGCGGAGTTTCGAAGGACGTGGGGGCCTGGTTTTGATCAAATAGGGCGGGGTAGGAGGGGGGGGAGGGAGTGAGGGGGGGGGGGGCGGGGGGGGGGGGGACGGACGGGCGGGAAACTTGTGCGTGGAAGCTATAAATCTTTTAATGGTATAACTCTGATGGTTTTGGAAAGAACAAAAAAAAATACACCAGTTTATCATGGGGGGGCGAGGTGATGTGGTCATGCAATATAGTCGCCGACCTATATCCTTGATGAGGACACACAACCCGTAATGCGCGCGATCGGAGTATCACACACAGCTTGCGAAGATGAGTTTCGACGTAATCTTCGATCTCACAGCTGGAGTGTATTTTCATTTTTTATAATATATACGTGGTAGTCTTCCTTGGGTGGCAAGCGGTATAATAGTCGTTTTTTCAGGCGCCAGTAGTGAGACGTATGCACCAGAATGGACCTGGCACATCGGAGGCCGACTCCCGATTTCAGTTTTTTTTTTCAGGTGGAGGCATGAGTTGCGTCAACTGTGATGCATGTGTGCACCACCTTTGTTTATTGTGTGTGCTTTCCCTGGGGTATTCCTCAGCTCCAGAGATAACACCATGGAGCCTGTCCTGTAACCACGGACGTGATTATGCGAGTTAATGTAAGAACATCAACAATACCGAGGAAAAAGAAACCTGGAAAATTTATACCAGATAGTATACACCAGGTATCAGATATCTGATGTATCATATTCCAGATACCGGGCTGGTGAAATATTTTTCAGATGCCTTGTGTGATACATACCAGATACCTGTATAACCATCTGTAGACTGGTCCCATTATATAAATAAAAATTAAAATACACTCCAGCTGTGAGATCCAATATTTTGTCGAAACTCATCTTTGCAAGCTGTGTGTGATACTCCGATCGCGCGTATTACGGGTTGTGTGTCCTCATTTAAGCATATAGCTCGGTGACTCCCCTTACAACTACAGTGTAGCTATCAGGGTCAACAGGGTGATGTTCGGCAGTCTGTGCGCGGAAACTACGAAACCCGTTTCTGAGGGGGACATAATCTGAGAGCTGTGGAAGGAAATGCATCAGTTTATCAAGTGAATCCTGTAAGTCGAATATCCGGTGAGGGGAGGGCGCACTTTTTAAGGACGTGGGGGCCTGATTTTGATCAAAAAGGGGGCGGGAGGGGGGGGGGGATGGAACGGGTGGGGCAGGTATATTTGTGCGTGGAAACGATAAATAGATCTTGCGGGGGGATGGGAGGTATGTGGCGGAGGGGCCGGAGACGGGGGGGAAGGGCTTTAGGTCGCATAGATGTAGGGGTTGGCTATACGCGTGGTGTTGGGTCTAGGCGATGGTGCGGATGGTGGGTGAAGGAGGGAGCGATAGGGGCGGGTAAGAATTGCAGCAGCGGCATGGACGGCTCTTAAACGATAACGAGGCGCTATCCAGGGCGTAGAAGTGTTTATTACTCTGGCGGATTTCGATAGTAGGTGGGGCGTTTAAGCAAGGGACAGCGAGGGGAAAAAAATACAAAACGAAAGGCGGGGGGGGGGGGGGGGGGGAGGGAAAGGATTTTCAAGAGGTTTAGGTCACGTAAAATATTGAAATCAAGGATTTGGTCGACACTGATGTTCGCAACATTGTGTGTGGTATATAGTTCTCTTTCCGTCGCTTCCTCTTGCCTAAACGCCCCACCTACTATCGAATAAACACTTCCACGCCCTGGATATCGCCTCGTTGTCGTTTAAGAGCCGTCCATGCCACTGCTTCAATTCCCACCCACCCCTGCCCTCAACGCCCCTTCCTTCCCCACCACCCGCACCATCACCTAGACCTAGCACCACGCGTAGAGCAAACCCCTACATCTATGCGACCTAAAGCCCTCCCCCCCCGCCCCCGGCCCCGTCCGCCACATCCCCCCCTCCCCCTCCCCCACAAGAAATAATTATAGTTTCCACGCACAATTAGACCTGCCCCACCCGTCTCCTCCCCCTCCTCCCCCCCTCCCGCCCCAGTTTTGATCAAAACCAGGCACCCATGTCCTTAAATACTCCGCCCTTCCCTCACCGGATATTCGACTTACAGGATTTGCTCGATAACGTGATCATTTCCTTCCACAGCTCTCAGATTTTATCCCCCTCGGAAACGGGTTTGAAGTTTCCGCGCACAGAATATCATCACCCTGTTGACCCCGATAGCTACACTGTAGTTGCAAGGGGAGTCGCCGACCTATATCCTTAATGAAGACACACGACCCGTAATACGCGCGATCGGAGTACGTATCACACACAGCTTGCAGAGATGAGATTCAACAAAAAAATCGATCTCACAGCTGGAGTGTATTTTTATTTTTATAATATAGTTCTGAGACTATCGACGTACTCTATTATATAGTGACGGTCGCCCCGGTGGGTGGTTTAGGGGTTCCCCTCGAATGCGACTATAATAATTTTGTACAAAAGTAAATTTTGTTGTTCGAAGTTTTTTGTACGCTCTTTGCACGTGAAAAATCATACCTGGTATTAATAGGAATCAACTGCTGAGAGTGCCTAGCAGTGTGGGTACGCGCAAATCCATGCACGCCGATGAGATAAAAAAAATCTTTGAAGGCTTCTCCCTATGAAAGTTGATGCATGTACCTTACCGTAACTCGAATTCAACCCCCAGCCCCCGCCCCGCCCCCGCTCCCCGCCGTTTGTTTGTTTGTTTGTTTGTTTGTTTGTTTGTTTGTTTGTTTGTTTGTTTGTTTGTTTGTTCGTTTGTTTGTTTGTTTGTTTGTTTGTTTGTTTGTTTGTTTGTTTGTTTAATTGATTGTTCGTTTGTTTTCTCGACCTTTTGTTCAAACGCCCCACCTACAATCAAAATCGGTCAGAGTAATAAACACTTCCGCGCCATTGACATCACGTCTTTATCTTTCTAAACATCCATGACGCAGCTTTCATTCACCCCCCCCCCCCCCCCCCCAACGCCAACGCCGCCACGTTCCCCATCACCCGCACCATCGCCTATACCTAGTACCACGCGTATAACAAACCTCCACATCTATGCGACCTAAAGATGTTAGGAACAAAACCCTTTTTGCACCCCCCCTCTTCCGCGCACTCCCCACCCCCACCCCCACCCCCTCGAACGCTCCGCCCCCTCCCCACTAATTGTACGACTTACAGGGTAGGATTTATAGTTTCCAAGCACAGATGGAGGTGCCCCACCCCCCGCCCCCTCTTAATCAAACTCAGGCCCGCATGTCCTCAAAACCTCCGCCCTCCCCTCACCGGTTATTCGATTTACAGGATTTACTTAATGATCTGATAAATTTTCTCCCACAGCGGTCAGATTTTGTCCCCCTCAGACGCGGGTTTCATAGTTTCCCCGCACAAACTGACTAACATCACCCTGTTGGGCCTGATAGCTACACTGTAGTTGCAAAGCGGGTCGCCGACCTATATCTTCAATGAGGACACACAACCCGTAATACGCGCGATCGGAGTATCACACACATCGTGCAGAGATGAGTTTCGCCAAAATTCCCGATCTCAAAGCTGGAGTTTGTTTTCAACTTTATAATATGATATACCGTAGTGGGGAGGCCGGAGAAAGGCCAACTCGGTGACCCTGGACGTGATTTACGTCTGTAGGCAGGACTAACAACAAAGAAAACATTGTGAATTTGGCAAGGTCGACCTACCAATATGCAGTCTGGTACTATATGCTCACCTGTACCGGTACATTTCTTGCAACAATATGGTTCTCTTGCCCATTCTCAACGACCGCTGAGGTCACATGTGGTATTTCTAACGGTAAACAGATGCCTGATGAGTTACTCAGATTGCTTTTCAGTCGGGGGAAAACAGAAAAGAGACGAGTCGTATACCATGTGGAAGTGTTGACCGTACATGGCTCAACTCACTTGCAAGGGCAGTTTGTATCCTACACTTATCAATGGCAAGCGGTTTCGGCCCAACAAAAATTATCGCTGATTTAAAAGTGATGACTAACCGTTCACCTAACCTACTATGCAGGTCTGAGTCTCGTTTGTAGCCGGCGTTGGTTGTGTTGTCAAGATGACACATTTTTCGTATATATCAGCTGAAAATCAATAAGCGAGCGGGTTCCGGCACCCCCTGCATTCTTGATATTTTTTGTTCTCTCCTTTCCCTATCGGTACTCAATAGCCGTATAATTTAGTGCGAACGACATTTATTTCGTAACTTTAAGCAACTAACGGCTGTTTATTAGCTAGGCATTATTGTACCACGCAGCTGCTCGCAAAGATGAGTTTCAACCATTCAATCGGTCATACTCACAGCTGGCAATTTTCAATTTCAACAAAAATTAAATTTGTTCATAGTTCTTCTTCTTGTTTTATTTCCTTCTGCAAGTAGCCTTGCTGTTCTAGCTTGCGTTTCGTCTGTTTTATTACATCCGTTGCAGTTGACATATTGTCATGGTCAAGACAATTTGATGTACGCGTGATTGTGTTGTGAATCTTTAGCGTGTGATTGTTTGAGACCACGGTCAGAGTGGGTGGCCACGGACACTTTTTGGTTTGTGTTTTTCGACGTCGTCAGCAGTTTCCGATTCATTCTACCCAGAACGCCCGTTGTCTTAAGTTTGAGGTTACTGGTCATCAAGCAGGATGTAGATGGGCGAAATAATCGACTTCACGTTAAGGAAACATCTGAACACACACGCACACGGTATCGCTTCGAGGTTACGTGTATCGTCGTAACATATATTTCGACATTATCCCCTTTTGCATCAAGAAGACGTACATTATATCGTTGTTACTACCCAGAATCAGTATTTTGCAGCAGGGCACTTTTCTTGCAACAGCTCACAACAAAATGTCGCCTTTAACCGGCAATGGTTGTCCACGGTCACTTGTTGAATGACTAATGTCGGCAGCTAAAACCACGTCGGGCCCCGGAGAACCATGCTATGCAAGGGACGGATGCGACTGCAATATTGGACTGTGCGAGAACGGATTTTGCCCGGAAGGTATGGTGGTACGAGGATATCACTCTGCCTGTGTGGTTCAGACAACAACACCCCGCGCACGCAGGGAGCACGTTGTTCATCAACCGTTTGCTTGCCGTTTCGGATGCACAACGGCTACGTCTAGTGCGGGACACACCTTTCGCGAAATATTCTAGAAATTACCCACACTGGTCGGGGAATACAATGATTGTGTTGTTTGTGCAATGCCGGTGCGTGGTGCGGTCCGTCTCTAAACCTTTTGCATAACCAGCAGGGCAATATGTGACTCCGCCACGCACTCCAGCTTTTCAACTATCATCAAAGGTTGCATTTTATCCGCACTGCACACCAACCGTTCGCGCCGCCGACTTCCTTCATTGGCCGAGTTCTCACGCACGTTGCCCTGGAACATCCGCAGCTCCTTCGTTATCAA
The DNA here is from genome assembly GCA_012845835.1 of Undaria pinnatifida. Classification (NCBI taxonomy): domain Eukaryota; class Phaeophyceae; order Laminariales; family Alariaceae; genus Undaria; species Undaria pinnatifida. Next base: position 5,971,699 of record JABAKD010000007.1, read on the forward strand.
TTTCAGGATAATGCTGGAGTGGTGAATACGCCTCACTTTGACCTGCCACTTTTTCTGTTCCTTTTCTAATGCTCGTGGCCCCTCAGGTACCCCTTCACCTGCACCGACAAACGCAGGTACGATGACGTTGCATAACGTTGTACAGTACTGTCCAATACAGAGGGTACCTCATGCCGTGATGACGTCGAGGGTACGGATTGGCAGAACCGCCAATCGTCTCTTATATTCCGAAGGATACCTCTTCTTCTGCAAATATTTGGTGTAACGTTGTGTGCGTACGTGAATATTGCTATCGGCAGCTGTGGTAGAGTGAACTTATTAGACGTCCCATGTTCGACTGCGTATATATATAGTTATAGTCGCGTCATGGTTGCAATCAATAGGTATAGCTGCTGAACCAGAACGCCCGGTGCCAACACGAGCGAGATCGCCCGACCCAAAAATAGGTTTCAACAATTTTCAGCCGTAGTCGTTCGGTTTCATCCACGGCAACTACGGATTTTATTGCTTTCCCGCCACTGTTTACGCTCCGGCGTGGCAAAAGAAAGGTCGGGAAGCTGAGGCCAAGCGGACGGACTTCCTCCCTCTCCACGAAGCAATGGCAGAAAATCACATTGCCTCAAGTACGTGCCATGAAACCGGATTACCACGGGCCGACGTGTTCACGTCGGATAACGTTTTAGGTGTGGAGGCGGACATTGCTGCCCCTCCAGAACACGATAAATATCTAAGAAAGGTCTGTTCGTACGTAGAGTGCGCTCAATCAATACTACGCGACGGGGGTATACCCTCACCTTCGCCTCTAAGATCATGCCCCTTCACCAAAAGGGCGCATATCGCAAAAAACCATACATGCACAACGACGTTGTCAGTGTGGGGTAGCAAGTACGCTTATGAATCTATAGGGCAAGTGCGGTAGCCGTTTGTCCCAGTGCCTTTGAACAATCGAAGAAACTTTGTTATATTTTCAACACCCCTAACGTATCGTTGCCATCTATGACAAATATGTGTAGGTTTCCTTGCCCAGCCAGTTTCGGCTGCCAGCCCCATCCCCGGCACAACAATATCCGAATATTGGTTCAATGACACCCGATGGCGACTCTTCCGTCTTCCCTCGCCTGTCGTTTCGTTGTCGTGGTCACCGCGAACGTGTACTCCCCGTCAAGTAGGGTGCCTTGTAGACTTGGATTGCGAATCGGGATGCTGCGCATCGGAGCGAGAGGATATGGTCTGTGTCGGTAAGCAAACACACGTGGTCAGCGCTGCGGTTACAGTAAGCGGGGTTACCAAGGGTTTCAATGCCTGATGTACTAGGCTCTATACCTCGGTTGGTCATGCACGTTCGCGCGAGTGTTGCTAGCCTACCATGACAACCAGTTCAATGGCCCCGAACATGAAGAAGCTGCAAAATAACATATGCTTCAGACTTATTGCTGCGAATCAACGGTAGAGCATCCGGTACTCGCGAGTGACAATGCGGCGCTGAAAGCAGCGTACCTTCCATGCCACTCCTCAGTGACACCGCAGGTCACGTGCAGGGAATGAGATGCCGCTGGTGGATGTAAACACCACCCACACCACCCCCTCGAAGAATCGTTCGCTTCTATGCACTACGAATAACAAGCAGTATTATTTAGTGCGTGCCAGACCACACGCCGCTGTCTGAACCTCCACGTTGCAATATTTTCCCGAGGTCGTTAACGCCATTGTTGACGTCATATACATATATATGTATTACCGGTTGTTGCTGCCGCATGGGCGGGGGAGTTGCCGCCTCTCCGAAAATAATTTTGTGGTACACTAGTAATAAGGCCTACGAGTAGCGCATGGCACCAATTCCAGCGGAAGGTTAATAAAAACATCGCTTGGCACACGTACGTCGTGGAACGAGCGAGTTTCAGGTTGAAGTGAGTGGTGACCCGAGGACGACAAACAAGCCGTCAGCGTCGTCTAAGGGCGTGATGTCTAACAGTGAACGGTGAACCATGCTTGAATGAGGTTGGCACGTTTTGGCTAAGGCGTGGTCTTAACGAGAAGGCTCGACGGCCTAAAACCGCGTCAACAGCAATAACAGTTTTGGAAATGCTAAGTTTGAATATCTTTGTACAATGGGGTTGTTGACAAGCCTGCTCATGATCTTTTCCGAAGTCCGTTTTTTTTAGTAGAGTATCGACTTTCTCTGATGACAGAGCGTTGTAATTGGTGCAGTGCACCCGGTCTCCGGCACAACTCGTTTTTTGCGTGGAAGCTCATAAAATCTTCTGTGGAAGCTTCCATCGCTTCCATGGAAGCCTTCATGGAAGATTTCATGGAAGCTCATGGGAGGTATAGAAGATTCCATGGAAAAAATATCGGAAGCTTCCACGAAAGCTTCCGCAAAAGCTTCCGTGGAAATAGCTTCCACGAAGGGTTAGGGGTAGGGGTAGGTTCCGTAATATCATCCCTGAAAACTTTCGTGGAAGGAAGCTTACTCCAGTTTGAAAGCTTCGGTAGAAAGTAGAAAGTTTTCGCGAAAGCTTCCAGGAAAGTTTCGATGAAGGGTCAGGGGTTAGAATTAGGGTGAGAGTTAGGGTTATGGTCTGTGAAAACTTCCGTGAACGCTTGCGTGGAAGCAAATCATCTTCCACGAATGCTTTGGTGAAAGCAATTTACTTCCACGAAAGCTTGAGTTAAAGGTTTCGGAAACGTTTCCGTGAAAGCTTCTGTGAAAACTTTCGTGGAAGAATTTTTTCTTTAGTTTGAAAACTTCGGTACAAGCAAATTTACGTCTGCGAAAGCTAACGTGAAAGCTTTCGTGAAATCAAATATACTTCCACGGAAGCTTCCAGGAAAGCAAATTACTTCCACGAAAGGGTCCCATTAAAAACTTGGTGAAAGCCTCCGTCGAAGCTTCCGTGAGAGCTTCGGTCAAAGCATCTTAAATTCACGAAGGCTTCCGTGGAAACTTACGTAACAGAAACTTTCGTAGAAGCTTCCACGACCAACCTCTGTGGAAATTACTTCCATGGAAGCTTGCATGGAAGCTTTCATGTGGAAGCTTTCATAAGCTTCCACCACAAATTCAGAGAGTGTAGGTGGCTCAGTGCACCCCTACGTCGTGGCACACGTGGGCCTGCTTCGATACCAACGGCGCGACCGAACATTCGATCCGTACGACATGTGCTTCTTCGTGTATACACGGCAGATAGCCGGCGGCAGCATTCGGCCAAACTAGGTAAAACGGTACCATCAATCGTCGGACGAAAACGTCGTGCTCTCCAACAACTGCGAAACGTGTCTCTTATAATTTTTCCCTGGGGATACGACCAGCGATTTAGTTATTCGTCAAATGTGTACAACTAAAAGGCGTGTCCGTGAGGATGTGTTTTCTTGTGCCTTCGCTTCTCTGAAATGATGACCTCCGTCCGATGCTTGATTCAAGCAAAATGTACAAGTCCATGAAAGCATTGGCTTGATTTTGTAGCCCGACTTGAAACCCTCTATTCGTTGAAAAATAGGTCATCGATGTTCCACAAGTACATTCCAAGCCTTGCACCGGAACAACGTACAACAAAGCCTCCGATGTCCGCACGGAGGCGTATCTCGGCGGGGGCGTGGCTTTAATCCTTGATCCTATTCCCCGATAGGGGCATGCAATACGAAGTCTTGTTAACTGCCGAGAGATGTGGCCAGAAGTGGGGATTTGCAAACATCGACAACGCCTTTCGCGCGCAATCACAGGTGTTAACGTTGGTTATCCGCGCGCTAAACGCGCTTGACCCTTTGTTCGTTTTCTCTCAGCGAAATCAACGCTATCTCCAGGGGACCGCTGCGGTACGGATGATGGTTGCGACTGTATCGTCGGATTGTGCATCGATGGCTTCTGCGAAGGTGAAGCACAACAGTAAAGCTGTTATAAGAACGTCGTGACTCTTGTACCATGGAATGTTGGTGAATTTGAGCTTGGGGCCTTATTTGGGGCATGGTAAAACACATTGGGTGACTGCTAGGCGCGATGAGTACCTTGCGACGGAGGGTCTTTGAGTAGGGAAGTCCACGGTATATTTGCGATTTCACGTAATGCGTGAGAGTTATCTACCGATTGGGGACACCACTTCGCTCGCTGTCAGAACGTGGATGACGTCCAGAGCACCGTTTTCTAGTGTTGGTTAGATACGTAGTGTATGTGGAAGCCCTCCTATTTTCGAAAGACTGGCGGCATTCGGAAGAAAGGTACGCGTCTTATGTATAGCATGTAATCGGAAAGCCTACAGCGAATGATCGGGCATTATGCCGAGCACGTGTAGGGCTTCCGGTAAGCTGCATTACTCGTATGGGTGGCACGTGGTCGAGAAGAGGTTGAAGGATTGCGTTTCTCAACGGTGATACCTATAGCACTATCCCCTACTTCTTCGAAGTGTGTATTATAGGCCATTGCGCCAGCAGCTTATGTAGATTGTCATCGAACCCCTCCGTACCACCTTGGTCACGTTTACATCAAGCTCTTTTATACCGTTTGGCAAACATTTACCCATCTCTCGCGTATCTTACGTCGCTGGGTTTGGTGATGTCAGCACCAGTGGTTTTCACAGTGCAGTACGATTTACACCCGGTTGCTAGAGGTTAGCGTCGGATATGTGGGGAAAAGGGTCACGCGTTTTGTAGTCGGCCCTCTGCGTACAACTGCTCCTTTTGTGTCGAAATACCGGGAAGACCTTCAACGATTAGGTGTAAAGAAAAATCATAATAAATTGATACGCGATCTATACACGCGATACTTCGTGCAGTTGTTTGACATCCCGCTAGGAGACAAATCCCCTGATCTGGGCATCTACCGTTCCATCGTCTATAACGTAGTTTCCCTTTAACGGTTTTTTTTTTAAACTAAACTCAACCGTGCTGGACAGGCATGAGAATTGTGGCAGGGCGTGACTGTAGTTCACACGTGTTCGAAGAGTCTACGAGCAGCCTACACACTCACCTTGTCGGAAAAACCAACATTACGGTCGGCGCGTCACGCTTAGGCGATTGTTTCGGTGTTGCTCATGGTCACTTGAGACATTGATCCCCCTGTGACTTTGGGTTCTTAAGCCACCGTGCGTTTTGCTTTTTTTATTTACGAGTCCGCCATGTAAGTGATAAGCCACGCAGAGTCATAAGCCTCACGTACGTGACGTATATTTGCCCGTGCCTTACAGAGTCACTGGTGCGAGTGGTAGAAGCACAGTACAGAAAAGGGGGGTAGTCCACTTACCGTAGTCCTTCTCGAAAACCCTTCTCACGGCGCTTCAGGGTTCCTCATAATTTGTGAAGTGCCGAGTGCATCGATCGACGAGGGAAATGGTTGCGTCCATTACACCAATTTTCTTGGACAAAGCCATCACAATATAACCGGAATGCTTAACTCGCGGGTTGTAGCACATACTGTAATCCTTAAAAACAGGTGCCGTTAAACGCTTCGAAGCTATGGCTAAACCCTTGCTCGCGTTGTCCAATTCAATCTCGCCTTTTTCCGACCGCACCCACCAATGACAGACGCAGGGTGCATGAATGGTGGCAGCATCTGCGGCGACCCGCACATGCAAGGCCTCCGCGGACAGAAGATCGATTGGTCCGGTGTAGACGGCGGCTGGTACAGCCTGGTTTCGGATGACGACGCGAAAATCAACGTCAACGTCCGGCTGACCGCTCCTCTCCCCAAAGACTTTCCCGACCGCCAGCTGATCACGGGCCTAGGTATTGTGTCGAAGGGGCACTCTTTAGTTATCGAAGTGATAAACCCCTACGATGCTGACACCAACGGCTGCCCTAGCGGAACTTCGCCCTGCCTTGCCAACGGTGGGCTACGCGCTATTGTCGACGGGAAAGAGGAAGATGTCCTGCTTGGTTTCTCCCGAAACGAATACGTCGCGGAAGGCATTGCTGTGTCGGCATCGAACCTACCTGTGGAGTGCAGGCAGTTCGGGGGGGACAGGATATGGGCCCTCATGTACGACGAAATGCTCCAAGGAACACGCCAGCTGGCTCTCGAAGAAAGATTCGAGGACTGGATTCTTAGCTACGATCGCGTGGCTGCTCCTGACTGGTGCAAAAAGTTCATCGCCGAGCATGACCTCGCCGACGTCCAGTCTATCCATGCCGTCTTTAAGATCGTGACTTCGTCTGTCATAGTTCGCCTCACCGTCGGCACAAACTACCAAGGAAACGGTGAGCTACACTGGGATGGGCGTGTCCTTCCCGACTTGGAATTCTGGCAGATGGACGTGGGACTGCGCGGCCTGTCCGTCGAAAGCCAATCGCTGTCCGGAATTCTTGGTGAGACTGCCCGCCCTGTTGTGGACGATCACGGCCGCCAGGTGATGGAAGGATATGAGGCATTCCGTGGGACCGTGGAAGACTACCGCGTGTCCGGCCCCGTGGGCACCGAATTCGAGCTTCTCAGCAAGAAATGAGGCATTCTCGCATTCACCCGGTGGCAAATTGTTTTCGTCGCCCGTTCTCACACCATATGGTCATGCACACGCATCATGTCTTACCTATGTTGCAGTCGCCACAGGCGCGATTTCGTTCGTAATGCCCGTTCTCAAAGTATGCATGGAATGCCTTAACAAAAGAAGCGTTTGTTAAAATACGAACATGAGAGAGGACGGGCAGGTTGAGATGGCAAGGGGCTCTGTTGCTGCATTTAGGAGGGATACTATTGGAGACCCACGCCAGATGCCCCCGCTATGGGCATCTCCGCTCCTTGTGCGGGAAACCTCCCGGCCTGGGTATAGCGTTGACAAATTTTCTCTCAACATTTGTAGCAGGCACGACTGCAAACATGTTGCCATCCAACGACGCTGTTTGCGGAGAAATTTCCTTTGTATCTCAGACTAAACTCCCAAGTGTTTATAACTAGAGGCCGAACGGGAAGGAGCATGTTTGGCTGGAACACCTGCAGGACAAGGCGTTGATACATTATGTTATGCATTTTGCACGGTATGTACTTGATTGGAAGTATGCATGGAATGCCTTAACAAAAGAAGCGTTTGTTAAAATACGAACATGAGAGAGGACGGGCAGGTTGAGAGGGCAAGGGGCTCTGTTGCTGCATTTAGGAGGGATACTATTGGAGACCCACGCCAGATGCCCCCGCTATGGGCATCTCCGCTCCTTGTGCGGGAAACCTCCCGGCCTGGGTATAGCGTTGACAAATTTTCTCTCAACATTTGTAGCAGACACGACTGCAAACATGTTGCCATCCAACGACGCTGTTTGCGGAGAAATTTCCTTTGTATCTCAGACTAAACTCCCAAGTGTTTATAACTAGAGACCGAACGGGAAGGAGCATGTTTGGCTGGAACACCTGCAGGACAAGGCGTTGATACATTATGTTATGCATTTTGCACGGTATGTACTTGATTGGACGTATAAAGGGCGCGCGGCGCCGAAAGGTTTGGAATCACCTCCTGTTCCACCACCGTAGGACTCTGTTTATTAACAGTTGCGGCACAAAGGTACCCGCGCTGAAGCATTTCAACATCTCCAGATCCGGCCCGTTAGCACGGTTAAATGTGCTCTTGGATTCAGGCTGGCGTTGTCCACTCTAAAGCCATAGCTTGGTGTACTTGTGGCTCGGCAGAGGGTTCCGGATACGGCACTTGTTACGGTTCGATAGGTAGCTAGTGCGAGGAAGCGTGAGAAATTGCCTTGGTTGAGCCGGACGTGAATTGGACAAAGAAGGAATTGTGTCCACGACTGGAATATCAGTGGCGATCATTGAACCCCGCGAAGATGATTGATTTAAAGTAGTTGGGAAAAATCATTTTTTTATGGTGCAATCGTAACGTGACAAGGTTAAGGTGCCTTTCACCGCTTTAAACCTGCGTCGTTGAGCGCGTTTCACGTGGTAGACTCCGGTCGGTTTCATTCGTGCATCTACTCGCATGATTTGATACCGCTTCAACATTTCGAATGGGCGGGCGTAGAGTCATGTCGAGGCTGTGTTGCCGTCTTGTGCTTCACTTATCCAGGGGTATTGTTTGGTTTAGCAGGCATCTATCCCGGGCAGGAATGTCGCCAGAGTCTTCGTCAAGTAAGAATGCTCCTTTCAAGAGCCTCGGGAACGTACTGTGCTTGAAGTTTCTAGTTATTTGCGCAAACACTGTGCTTATCAGTTCTTGCCCTGGATACACGTGAGGCGAAAAGGGGGAACTGGGGGACCCAAGTAAGCGTTGAGGGAAGGGTGCTTCGTAGCGGCACTCTACGTCTGGGTGCAAGGAAGTCTTTGCTTTTCCACTGCCTACGCGGTGCTTGCGAAGGTCGTCAAGGAGACGCATGCCGTGTATGTCATCCAGGCATGCGCTCAATTCTAAACGATGAACAATATACGAACATAATATACTATTTTAATTTTAATATGGCGTCCAGGCTGCTCTTGGACGTAGTGCGCCACTGTGATCGGGCCGATACTCTCCCCTGGTTTCGTGGTCTCGATCAAATAACAACGGAGACCGTAAGTCACTCTCGATCCCTCATTGGCCTCTAGAACACAGAAGAGTCCCCGGCGAAAAACTATGAAACATACCTGTCAAACGTTCTCGTTAAACTCATTGTAGATGCTACTGGCCCCTATGCCCACGCCGTGACGGGTTCGTTTTGGTAGATCTCAAATTGAAATAACTGAATATTCTGCTCTGTATTTTCCGGCCTGGATGTCACGAAGACTTTGCGCTAGGAACATGTAATGAATTTTTTTCCAAACCGCAACACCGTTGTCCGCTAATTATCGATCAGAGGTCAGCATCCCCGTAGTTCCTACAACCCTAGTCGTACACGATCCCGGTAATAAATATACTGTGGCAACGTGTCAAGGTGTTACGGTTCAAATCGACACTTTTGAAAACCATCCAACACACCAAAAACAATGTGAAGATAATATTTTAAAACCTGTGTGATAAGGCCTTCTGCTTGATGAATCGTTGCTTCCCAGACAATAATGTCGCCATGTATTTCGCTGGGGGGTGTACGCATAGCGCATATCGCACGTACTAAGCGCGGATTATACCAATGATGAACAGACAGTTCTCAGCAGCTACTAAAGTACACAGCAAAAAGTGGTGTACAACCAAAAGATTGGTTGATTTTCACTCGCGTTTGAGACGTCGCGAATCCAGAACGGATATGTAAAAAGGCATTCACACCTTCATCGTATGGGAGTGGACGACCTGGCGTAATACTGCGATTGCGTCGGCTTCTGCATCGTGCGCGCTACGAAGAATAATCCTACGGTCGAAGAGATCACTACAACGATGTATGGGGTGGTCGACGAAACTTCTTCGTGCCACGACAGAAGTTCTCTCCTGACTTGCAGAGACATGGACGGCAATACCTGCATCGAAGGCGTTCTTATCCAAACGGCGGTAAAGTTAGCTTCTGTACGTAATACGGAAAAGCGACCATCCAGTTTCGATCTTCCGTCATGTCATGATGGAGAACTTAGTTTGCATATACTGGATAACAGCTGAAACAGGGGGAATGGGAAAGCAGGATAGGGCAACAATCATCCTATCGCCCGCCGGTGCTAGGTATTTTGTAGTCCACCACCTTCTCGACGATAGCGGTAGTATAAAAACCGGTACTTGAAGTGTTGCCGGATATGAAGCCACCGGAGAGCGGAAGCTGTTAACGCGTTAGCAGCCTTAAGGAACGCGTCGTAAACAGCAGTGCTGCTAAAGCGGCCGGAAAGTGCCGTAGCAACTGCAGGGTGGGGGGCACGACAGCAGCGACAAGATAGAAAAACTGCGTAGCAGGTGCAGCGGCAGCATGGTGATTGCCGATCACAGTAAGTAGCATGTGTGCTGAGTCCAGCGTTGCCTGCAGCAGCCCCGACTTGCGAACCAGCTACGGCAACTGAAGGATGCAGGAGTTATGTGCGGTAGCAATAAATGATGCAGTGCGGTAGAGCCAGCGGCATGCTCCTCCATTCCCAGAGTAGGGAAGTTTCTCACTCCGATCAGTGTAGTGGCCTAGGTGGCCTCGAGTATACAACCGCCACATGGGTAGTGCCGAGATCATTTCAGCGGTAAGCACCGTACTTGACGCAGATGACAACCAACGTCGTACCGTCTCACGCTCCATGCTGCCGTGAACACCATAGGGAACCGGGAACATCTCATCCACCGCGGCGCCCTCCGACCAGCGCCCAAAGACTGCACATGCCATGAATACGGTTTGAGATAACAGTGACACGGCAGTGGGCAACGGCATGAGGCCGGTCGAATCATCCCACGGTAGAGATGCAGAGGAAATTATCGTTTCTGAGTTCTAAACGTGAGGAGCTAGCTGAATATCCCACTCAAGAATCGACTTCAAAGGCATTCGTTCGTCCAATCCGGCCAAGGTTCCATGCCTTAGTCCTAAACAAATATATGCGTTTGTGAAGTCGCTTGCATAATGACTAACCGCTACCTCCTCACTGACTGGAGGAGGTCAATCCGACAGGTACACGTTTTGTTGATCTAACAACCGCAAACCATACCGTGGAATGACTCGTGAATATCCCCCCAATAAGTTGACTTACCAGGTCTATTGGCTCCTCTGCGCTGTTTATAAACCGTTACGTGCGATACCAACACCCCAGTATTCACACAAACGTCGCGTCTGCTGGTGTTCCAGCTGGGTGTAATGTGCTCTTAAGTACTAGGCACATGTATGTACATTGAGTCATACCGCACGAGCAATACATTTCAAGGAGTCATAAACCCTGCCAGGGCAGTCGCTTGGTTAAAGTCGTAACAGGGCCCTGCATGTATCCGTAAGTCGTACAATATTGCTCCAACAATCCCCACTTCGCCCAACACTCAAACACAACCATCTCGCGTCCTCTTCCGAAAAGGAGTAGTGCCAAAGACACTTTTGTTTTTCACCAGAGTGTGTTACATGTTATCAGGTGTTCCAGGACGGGGGGGGCAAATCTGTACAAGGTGGTCATACGATGTTTTGGGGTGGTTCGTTTGCCGCGAGGATGGGCGCATTTTTTTTTTTTATGGGTTGTCAGTCGGAAGAAGACCCGAGCCACGGGTGATTGTCCCCTTTCCAACTCCGAGTTAGTGCCAGTTAGTGCCACTCCGGGGGTGACTCTGTACACAACAAATTCAACATGGCTAGGCATTTTGCTTGGGGAAGCGTAGCTAACCATTCCATTGCGTATTCCCATCAATAATTTTACAACGGCACACGAACAATTAGGACCGCAACAGGAACTGGGGGGATCACTCGTACGAGCGACGACGGACCACTGAAAATCCATGGCCCAACCCCCCTAACCGTACGTAGCCTTGGTAAAGATTGGATTGCTACGTGGAGAGGTAAGTTCATTCTTGCGAGAGGGCTTTGAAAATCTTCAAAGATAGCCGATCGATCGGGGAAACTATATGTCGCGCAGCAGGGCAGCAGGCAACAGATCGAATGGTCGACCTTTTCGAGGTTCGGTTATAGCATGCACGAGCGTAAGCCGAGGTACGTATGATTGCTCCCTCGGGGACGGTGTTCAAACCATTGTTGACGTTACATCTCCTGACAAACAGTAAATCCAAGCAGCCAACAACGTAAGCTGCAATTAAACGTTAAAAACTAGCCTAGACCACATCATCATTCAACATCTCATGTATTTTTCGAATAGGGGAACACATCCTACGCTGGCCGATGTGAGGCATCACGAGGTTTCGGAGACCACCGTGCTAAACCAGATCATCAATAAGGAATACAACGTGTAGTAGACTCTATCCAACGACTGTCACACCCTTGGGGTTCCGTTCCATGCGCTACACAAAATCGTATTTACGAAACAGTCACATTCCCTATAACAAACATAACATATTCAACTGTTTGGGGCATGTTTCCCTTTCGAGGGTTTGGTCAACTTCGAGTTGGAAACTCTCAGGTCATATTGGGCGCGCGGGGGGTTCTCATAAGGCTGGAAAAACAACTCGGTCGAGCGCACGAGGGTTCGTGAGTAGTTTGCACTTTTTGACCTACACGTGGCGTGTAAATAATATGAGCCAGAGGAAGCCGAGTCAATTGGTTGATATTTGACATTGCAAGTCAAAACGTATTGCTCAGTCAGGCGTGTATTTGGTTGTGCCATACGAAATGCGCTGGGTTCGATGTAAGTAAGTATATAATGAGTTTTAGAAGTTCTATGTTATACTGCTCGAGTGCTCCAACTACTATCGCTAACAACAGCTCGTTTGGTTCTCGGCATTTTCACTGTAGAATGACCCACGTAGCCCAACATAGACGGCTCTGCACGAGATTGCTGCCCTGACTTCCACGGAAAGTATTGTGTCTGCCATTGAGGTACGGAACTGGAAGGCACAAATGAGGCGTGATTTGCTCGTGCTGCCCCGCCCACAAACTCATATGTAAAAAACCGGTAGAGATATTAGATGACCGTCTCTGGGACACGTGCCACGTTAGAAAGCGCGTGCTACGAGAGAGGTAACACGTTTTGTCTGAAACGGGTTTTGGATTACGGGGGTCGTTCAACCAACATCGTCGGAAATAGCTCTTTTGTTTGGTGTGGTTCTCTATGCGTAGCTTGGTGCTTCATCCGGTATCACTCAAAAACGCTCTTCCCGCCAAACGGTGCACCCTCTATCGTAGCACGCGGCCGAGGGTGGTCGTCGTTCTAGCTACTGTTCTGTTTTCGACCAAAACAACGAAAACAACTGATGGCGCATTTCAGCATAATGAGAGCCATCCCGACATGAAGTATTGCCACGCGAATCCTGTGTCTGATGAAGCCGTTGGAATTTATTATGGTTTATATATCGTCGTCACGTTACTACCATTAAATCAAGGGAGGGCACACACTCTTGCTGCATTGTCGAGTATATAATTAAAGATGACACATGACCTTAAAGAGATCCCATGTAAGACTTACGTACGCATTTATTATTAACAAGTGAGAGTTATCGTACAGGTAGGAAATGTGACTGAACGTAAGAACGCAAGCCTTCAAGAGAGGTCGTCGTGGAAGCGGGAGCAGCAAGATCACTGAGGCGGTAGCAAGCACCAGCAACAGACTCTGCATCCTAGCGGATCGCACAACCCCTGCCTGCTGACAGATGCACCGCCTCAGTTGTGGGCCTGCTGCAGCAGGCGCCACAGCTAGGCCGCTTGCCGGTGCCGGAGGCTGCATAGATTAATCGCTAGCTCACTCCCCAGATCAACTCGGCGGTCTAGCGCTACCGGCGAGGCTGAATACGGATGTGTGGGACCCGATCCTGTATTTATCATTTTTCACCTGTACTACACAGAAACGCTGCATACAATGCCGACTAAAATCTTAGGCGGTAGGAACTCCTGGGAAATGTAATAGAGACCAAGGACCAACCAACTGACCAAGGCACATATATCGAGACATGTCTCACCCGTTCCTTTTCGACTTTGACCTGTGAGACATGTCACGGGGCCCGTCGACCCAAATTTAATGAAACCCACACCTCACGGATCACTCTGAATGTGGCGGGTCGGTTAGTCGGGTCAACAGGCTTTTTAAGCTCGCGTGCTTGGTCGGGTCGGGTCAGGAGGTTTTCAAACCTCACGGATCGCTTCGGGTCGTGTCAAGAGGTTTTCAAATCCCGCAGGTCGGGTCGGGTCGGGTTAGGGGGGGCTTCAAAATCATTCGGGTCAGATCGAATCCGGTCGAAACGTCTCGAAACGCTGGTGGGTCGGGTCGGGAACCAACCTGACCAGACCCGACCCGCGACCAGACCCCATATGTGACGTTTAGGCTGTCGCGTGAACACCTTGGATATTTCAAAGCAATCATACCACGATTGTTCCACTCAACTACTACTGGTAACTGCTGTATCAAAATATTGATATTCACTTGATTTTGATCGGTTTTCGGCCATATGTTAGCGTCGGTCTTAATGATACGTACAACACGTCAGGTTTTTATGAAGTTTCGACATTTTTCCGAAACCTACGAGGGTTCAATCTTCACGAGAACGAGCCTCAAATGGCTCGCAAAACAATCATAATCCCGGCACACAGCCGTTATTACAGCAGCAACGCTCGCGGAAGACACCCTAACGTTTTTGTCCCACTGGAGTCGGCCTTACTCGTAGGAAGGTGTCGATGCCTTAAGATATCGAGTCGATCACGACGTCGTCGCGCTACGACGCGCAACCTGACAAGCTACTGCCGTCAGCGATCTCGTTCGGTCAGCCGCCTCGGTGCGGTCGCTTTGTCAACCCAACGACGATAGCTCAGAAGCTCACTGTTCCTTCTGCGACCAGCCATGACCTTTTGATGTCCATGGCAACGACCCTTTTATGTGTCACAAGCTCACGAGTGATTTCACGGCTCGACCGGTGAGGCTGCTCTATCCTCTACACCCTTGTACCTAACTTCTAGGAAATTCCCCAAAAGTTCGAAAACCATGGAGGCCAGTCTCCCCTGGGGAGAAACATTTGGGTTTTTCCCGTGAAAATAGTTTACATTTCCGGAGAAACGAAACTTACAGTAAAGGCGGAAACAGTAGCTTCGTTAGGAACTACCCTTATGAGAGAAAAGTGTAGTCATATGCATGGGTGGTTCCATCAGCAAACCCGGATGTATCAAGGGCTAACCGAGCTAGCAAATACTTGGCGGGGTGTAACTCGTTGTGAGAATTGTGTAGTCAGGCCTACTGCTCGTACGTACAAGAGCGTGCTCTATCTGTTCTCCTGTATGTAGTCTGACGTGATTCTTGTCGTTTTCTCCCAAAACTCCATTGTGTCGCTTCTTCTACAATTGTATTTCAAATGCGTAGTCTATACAAGTAATAGAAAACGAATTTCACAATATAGCGCTACTTGAAAATATTCGTGTCTGTCGCCTGTTCCTGGTGCGACTTCCAACAACTACTCTCGACATAAATATCGCAAACGACATCTCGAGGTCATGAGACCGTGCGAACCTTCGATTTACTGCGGTGCAAGAACTTGTCACGGTCTAGATGTTGACACAGAGATCACTGCTGAAGAGATGCTCAATATATGTTCTCAACATATCGTACGTATATGATACACCACACAAAAAAATGGATCAAAATAAATGGCCGAACATCCGCCCGATGAACGGCCTAACCAGCGGGACACGAAGACGCCTCTCCTTGACACCACATATCGTATCAAACATATGCTATTCTTACCTCCCGGGTTAGGTGAAAATCGTGACTCCCGAGTTAGTAGGCGGCAGGTGATAACAGTCTCATATGAAGGCAGACGCGCGTACGTGTCCTATTTCAGTTGTTGGGGTGCGTGGAGCACTGCCTGCCAAGGAGCTGTTGATCGACAGGAAGAGACACCTTGCCCGGGTACTATATGACGATTACCAGTCACTTTTAAAATCGGCACACGTGTTTTGTTCACATCATACAAGCGTTCTGTGTTCCACATATACCCGACGGCATGATCAGTACACCCGGAGTCCGTGCCGATGCCTCATCGCATAGGAATACATAGTCTGCGGTCACAGGCTGGGAAACAGAGTACAGAGTAAACCAAACTGTAGTAGCTCGCCAAGGTGGAGCATGTGAGGTGCTAGCGTACCGGGCAATAGAACTGAAAGAATCAAGCTAGACCCTAAAAAAATGCGTTCGCTTCGTAAAATTATGCAACAACATATAGCAGATTATGTACAGAAAGATAGAAGACCTAGCAGGAATCGGTACGCGATTAATGGTGGAAAACTCAAACACCAACAAATACATCTCAAATAAGTGCGTCGTACTAAATGGAGAGCTATTTCCAAGGATTTATATCCCCACCCACAAAACGTGATTGCGCTAATGAGTCCTTCTCGGGAGACAGACGATAAGGCCATTAAAAGCAACAACGAAGACCTAAAAGTTGCAATTTCAATATGCCGTTTATGCTATGCAATGCAACCACATTTTAATGCGGGCGCTGAACGTGAGCACGCAGCCAAACACTACAACTATTGAGAAAGGCCCCACGAGGTATCCTTAGTGACCCGAGTAAACATATGACCAAGAACAGCACATGCATTCAGTGATACCCGTTCTAACACGTTGACGCTTCGGAGGAATCGACCCATCCGGGAATTTCTTGTCTGTTGTAGTCCGGATTTACATTCATACTTGGAGGTAACATTCAAGATAAATTATGGCCACAATTGTTCCGTGCTTTTCGCGATATGAACTCCGATGTTTTAGAACGCCTTTGCAGGTGAGCTAAATATTTTGTAGCCTGCGGGTGCTCTACCCAGAAAGGGCCACTCTCGGGAATAATAGCACGAACAACCGAATACGAGGCTACACGCACGTTTGATCATTTTGTATTATCGCAAGAGCGTCCATCTGCAAGGGTGCACGGGTTTGTCGTTTTGGATCTACCCTTTAGGTTTTGTTCCTTGGTAGTGCGTGAGATGGGCGTTGGAAGAGGTTTAGAACCCGAGTGTGCACCATTATGTTTGAATAGCCTCG
The DNA here is from genome assembly GCA_012845835.1 of Undaria pinnatifida. NCBI lineage: Eukaryota > Phaeophyceae > Laminariales > Alariaceae > Undaria > Undaria pinnatifida. The sequence goes on from JABAKD010000007.1 coordinate 5,988,161, forward strand.
CTACGTTTACTGGCATTGTTCACATTATTTGTTAGCCTTTCAAGTTGATATATGTCGACTCTCTTTATGAATTCCGATGGTACGTTCCGCCTTTCTGTGTCTACGTTTCCGTTTCGCCTATTTTTGCGTATGGCTGTGGATAGGCAACCTCACCACTTATTTCTTCCCTTTTTGCTGGTACTCTAACCAGATAGCTTCGAAGGTACTCCGCTGTTGCCCCCGGTGCAGATATCCGGCGTATCACATACGCCTCCACCACCACCATTTTGGTGTTGTCTGTGCTGCTGTTTAGGTGTTGTCTTTCTCTGTGTTTTCGCGATCTGTTTTGGTTGCCTCGGTATCCCGAAATAAAGTTTGACCAAGGGCCTCATGCCAGCCTCCTAGGTCCCACATTACGCCCCCTGTGCTTCCTTTTTACCTCAGCGCACTGGTTCTTTATGGTTTTGCCTTTCGGCCAATGGTCCCACGTCAGCCTTCCAGATCCAACCTCGCGGACCCTGACATTGTTTTAGGTTTTAGGCACTATTCTTTTTTTTCCCTCGTTTCAGGCTCTTTCTCTTCTGCATTTCGACCAATGGCCCGACACTTGCGTACTTTTTCGCGTCTTGATTGTTTCACATCTACCGTCCGACCGATATGTGAATAGCCTGTGAACATTATGGCTGTGTGAAGGATCTCTCTGCTATGCAAAGAGATGGAGAGGTGGCAACGAAGCGTCTGTTAAGATCACTTGTGATAAGAAAGAAAAGAGACAGTTTGGAAAGGGCGCTTGAGGATAAAGAGTGAAGAACAAGAAGGGAAAGAAAAGAGAGAAGGGAGAGTGATTATGGCGGGTTGCATCACCACTTGATCATCACGGAACAATGCCCGTAGTACGGTAAAAGACCGTGATAACAGGACAACCTTAACGTACTCGAATCTACGTTTACATCTAGGTTAAACCGAAGATTCGACGTAAGATTCAACGTAAGATTTAACTGCATATCTTATTTGTGCGAATAGACTGCTCACTAACTCAGATTTGAATCCAAGGTTCATACTCTCAACACGCCCCCATAATACGAAGTCAAAATGCTAGAGGAGCCTCGTACTTGCAAAACAAGTTCGTGAAATAATAATAATAACAAAATGTGTCTCATATTCAGTCCAGTGTATCAACCGCGTCAATATGGATTTATCCATGTTATTCACACATTTACAAAAACATGAAATAAAACCTTACAAGGAAAGATACGTATAAAAACCACGCTTAGTGTAATTACCAGCGGTGAAGACCCTAGAAGATCAAACGCAAAGATAAATCGACAGGGTTCTAAACACGCTTCCTGTTGAGTGCTCATAATGATCTTGCACGTATCACACGCCGATAAAGCGTCTGAAAAATTCACCCCACACTGTGGGATATTTTTCACCTCGGCCATCACCTGCCCATTGGGATGACCCAACCTCTTGTGCCCGATGTTAGCTGGAACGGGTTTAGGCGGGGAAATAGCTTCAGTGGAAGTTGAATATTGAACAGCGAGGACGGTTTCCAGTTGAATTTTTTTTTAAATGGTGGGGACGCTGTCTCAGGTGTTCGGCTGGTAGCACCGGTGGTGTGGTCGAGATGATGCAGAAAATAGCAGTGGCTGCCTTTGCGTAGGGGTATACCATATACACCCATGTGTAGATACGACTTCGTGGCAATTATCATAGTGACCCCTCTCGTGGCAGCTCATCCCTCCGAAAAACGGTGACTGCCTAGCCCCGGTCCGACCGTGACAGGAAGCTGCACAGAGAGCTTAGAGCCCATGTGGTCCGACACTTTAACGAACAAAACCCCTCGACCGACGCCATAAAGGCGATGATTTCTCGCTACGTTGATTATTACGGGAGGGCCCAGCTGCACCTAGTGGTTCATTTGATGTTCAATGCCCCGGAGAAGCTGATTGTCGATGAAGGGGCTAGAAGCTCCGCTGTCCGCAGTCATGGAAAAGTCGACGGGCTGCGCGGCGATGTTGATGGGAGGTGCGGCGATGAAAGAATAACCTACACCAACTGGAGGTGAGGATGGACAGGAACGAGTCGCGAAGAACGTAGAAGTAGCTGCTGTTGTCGCAGCCGTAGTAGTGGATGGTGCATGTATCTCTGGGACGTAAGATTCCATTTGCGTTGTTAAAATTGAAGTTGTAGCGGTGTTGGCGTGAGCGCTGCGGTGTATTATGCCCGCCATTTTGTTGACCAGGACGAGGGCGATGTGTTATATTGTCGTCCCGCGTTTGAGACCGGCAGTCGCTATTGTCATGGCGATCGGTATTATGCAGGCTACACCACGAATTATTTCAAGCTGTCGGGGGAGGCTTCTTCCCCGACATATTTCCCTTGCGTTTAAAGCAATTTTGGAATCGATAGCCTGCGTTTTTGCAGTGTGACAGGTCCCTACTGCTGAGGGTGTTGACGTGACTACCATGGCAGATTCACGCCCCTCCGCCTTTCGCGAAGGCCCGTTTCGCATAGCTCTATTCGCGTACATATTACGCATTGTTATCACAGCTCGGTCGAGTGTAAAGTCATCATCTGCTTCGGCGCTATACCTGGTATATATTTTGCAGGTATTTATCCGTGAGACCTTCCATCACTATGTCCAACATGCTGTCATCGTTTAATACCTCTGCCCTGTCCACCGATTCATCCCGTAAATTGTATACTTCATTTATAGACACGTCTGGGTCTTGCCCATCCGTCATGGCCATATGCGATAGTTGATATTTGAGTATACGTCTACGCTGGCGGGTAGAATTTCATATTTGGTAACCATACCATCCCAAGAAGCCTTTCCATTCGCAATTTCACCTCGTTTCGGCTTGAATAGTAGAAGAAAGCAGGCCGCAGCTCCCGGTGTTCTCAGAAATAAGAAGTCGAACAGAAGACGGTTGTCGCGGTGCCAGTACATGATGTCGTCCAAATTCGAGATGTTGTCATCTGTGGCCCATAAAACTGATGTTGCAGCTGCGAGTGTAGAACATCCTGAAGATGATGGTAGCAGATGCGCCGTGTCCACGGGAGTACTCCCTGCGTCCGGCTGTGCATTATTTGCTGTTTCAGCCGGGGGTGTTTCCCCGTACTGAGTATCCGTTTCGTCAGCGGCCTGGCTGCGAGTTACAGCTTCTTCTTCAAGAAGATGGACGAGGAATAATTAGTCTGGGCTCGTGGTAACGCCGCCCTTCGAGGATATCAGAGATCCCGGCGTGACGCAAACATATCACGGCCTGAGCCTGCGTTTCCATGCGTCGATCTTGAGCCCATTAAATTTGCCGTTCAGAGCCCTAACGAGCTTGTCTACCGCATCACCTGCTTTCGTGGACTCTCCCATGGTGATGGTGATGCTGATGCTGATCCCTGATGCTGATGCTGATGCTGATGCTGATGCTGTAGCCGGCTTAATGAAGGTTCTGTCAAACTTCCAGGTAAGATGCGACAAACTTCAATGAGATGTCGCTTGGTGATGATCGATGTTTATATCGAAGATCGAAGGCTCTTGACCTGTGAATAGCCTGTGAACCCAATGGTTGTGTGAAGGCTCTGTCTTCTATGCAAAGAGATGCAGAGGTGGCACCGAAGTGTCTGTTAAAATCACTTGTGATAAGAAAGAAAGGAACAGTTTGGAAAGGGCGCTTGAGGCTAAAGAGAGAAGAACAAGAAGGGAAAGAAAAGGAGAGAAAGGAGACTTGGGAGAGTGATCATGGTGGGTTGCATCACTACTTGATCATCACGGAACAATACCCGTAGTACGGTAGAATACGGGGACAACGGCAAAATCTTAACATACTCAAATTTACGTTTACATCTAGGTTCCTCCGAATATTCAACCTAAGATTCAACCTGAGATTCATCTGCATATCTTATTTGTGCGAATAGGCTGCGCATTAACTTAGACTTGAATCCAAGGTTCATACTCTCAACACGATTTCGCCACGTCAGCTTTCCATGTCCAACGTAGCGGACTCTGACGTTCGTTTAAGCAGTGTTCCTGGCTTTCTCTCTTGTCGTTCGGCGAATATATCTACCACCCGCCCCTACGGCACTTCGATTCAGGCAGTAAACTTGTCTGGCCTTCACAGCGTGACACGAGTTCCCTTCTCCTCTTCTGACATTGTTTCCGTGTCTCTAACTTCGTCTTTAGATCCCTTCGCATCCTAGCGCTCAGCGGCTTCGCCCTTCGTGTTTTCGTTGGCCGATGGCTACTGGTGTACCGTAGGTACATACCCCTACCCGCGATACACTGTTGTGAGCTTCATCATTGGGTGGTATATCTTGCTATGAGGCATTTACACCTCATAATACGAGGTGTAGGAGAATTTATTTCCTCCTTTGTGTTTGTTTCGAATAGCCTCATGTTCGATTTTCTTTCGAATTCTGAATGTTCTTTTGTAATCCTTTGATTGCTAGGTGATCCGCGTCTACAAATATTCAGGGTGGCTTAATGTTATGGAGTGCCTTCCGTAGAGGGATATTTTTGGATTCGACGTGAAACCATGATATGGCTGACGTGAAATCACGTGATATTAGATGTCTCTCTCACGTCAAGGCCATCATAGATGGGCGAAAACATAAGTGACTATGATAGGACAAGCAGGACGCCCCTCATCTCACTACTCTGCTTTACTATGCCCAACCCTGCTCTACTCTGTCTTGTCTTGCTTTGGCCGTCCTTTAGAGTTCAATTTCAGAGGAAATTATGTACTGGTTTTACGTCTAGCCTGCGAGCCATGAGGAGAGACCAACCAAAGACACTGGAACCCATGAGGAGCACGCGTCCCAACACCGATAAACCACGCATCCCCCACTCGGAGTACTTCCACTCAGTGGAGTCACCGACATGCATCCCTAACGAGGGTATACACACCCCTTAACACGCGCGATCGATGTGTCACACCCCGCTTGGTAAGCTGAGGTTTGATCAAAATCACTTTGGTCGATCTCACCGACATAGTGGATTTTCGAATATTTCTATTGTATTATGCAAGTAAAAAGGGAAAGAGAACAGCTTATGAAGAAATTGATATAGTCAGGAAATCGATCGCAGGGGGAAGGCGAAAAGGTACCAGGGAAATTGAATGGCACACAAACGGTGAATAACAATAAATAGAACCGAACAAAGCAGACAAAACACCTAGCTGGTTAGTTGTGTTCATTGCGAAAAAACAGGTACAAATGAAGTACGTACCCAGGTTCGTAGACAGCACTCATCATGCTTGCTTCCAGACATCATGCACACGGTACGAGGATGGACAAACAAAAGCATTTGAGCACGGTTTAATATTTGGTTTCTTTTTCTGAGGGCAGCAGTGCCCTTGCCGCCATCATGATGCCTATACATGACACGAAAACGAACCAAAAACAGCAAAAATATAACAAACATTGGCAACAACGCATGTGCCATTCCAAAGGGAGTCGGTGCAGACCGGCACTTCTGGTGCTGCTGTTTCCGAAAGCAGCTAACACAGCGACACGACAAATGGCACCCGGTCTGTCCTGTACTTGTTGTGCAAGCTTCGAAGACGAAGGCGTCGTTACCGCGCTATCAACAAGAAAAACTTTGTACAGTCTTCAAGTAGGCCAGATGTTAACAAGGACTCAACTGCAACGGAAAAGGGCACGGACAAGAAACAACGTCAATACGTTGTGAAGGGAGGGGAGGGAACGGCCCTTTGCCCTGCCCTTTGTTATGCTATATATAAGGTTCAGTACGTATTCGTTTTTTTGTAGGATTTAGTTCTTGTTCGTTTTTGAAACGATTTAGTAAGTATGTCAGCTTTAAAGTAGGATTTGGTACGGCGTTTGAGGGAGGGGAAGGTTCCATGTACCCCCCCACCCCACGCCCCTTTTGGGAGGCTCGAACTTGAATACATTGACGTGAGATGTCGAAAACAAAAATCGGGCCCGTTGGGTTGAATATATTTTTATTTGTAGTGCTAAAAGAAATGCGCTTTATTATCGTGTGCTTTATTCTGCTTCTTGATGATGTTCTCTATTGTTGCTGTCTGGCCGTCTGTTCTTACAGCCGGTTCTTTTGTTCCGTATGCTCATCTCAATGGAGAAGCCTAACGTGTACACCTTTTTTGCGTTAGTAAACCGCCTACCATACATAAAATAGAACAGTATAGTGGAAACTACAGCAATAAATATATAAAATAGATGTGATGTTTGATGTAGCTCAAAACGGTGCTTCTAAGCGAACGCAAACGTAGGCTAATCCTAATTGATTTACCACATTCGCCGGTCCTTCGCCTCGTGCACGCCACTGTATGAAAACAATTTATAAGAAGTTTGGGTGAGGCGACGACCCCAGTCCGGTAGCCGATGCAGAGTATAAGAAGAAATGGAAGTATGGGTAGGCCCACCGGCTGGGGGAGGAGGCCTCATCTAATCCAATACTTACTTTAAATGATCGGTGAAGCCGCAGAAGAATACTGCAGTAAAATCGGGTTTCCAGAAAATGAGACATCGATGGTACGGAGGTGGCTCCATGATTTGGAACCGGTGAATTACTTGGCGAATCTAGGCCACATCGATCATTGTGCATGTTTCCCACGAACCCAAAGCCAGAGAACATACGTTGAATAAGAAATACTGACCATCCCACCCACCCAGCTTATGCATGCAGTAGTTTCTTGTTTTACAACCTTTGCGGACCGGAGAAGTCTGCGAGCGCCTTGCCACACTCAGCCCCGTGCGGAAGCAACCAGAGATGTCTTCAAATGGATCCAAGATTGGAACAAAGCTGTTGGTTCCGGCCTACTTGAGCCTATCTGAGGCACAGTACCGGAGCCACAACCATTGTCTTCAACCCCCGCCCAACGGGTAAGAACAAGAGGAAGCGGGAAACATTTCGGACCACCCTAGACATCCTGCGTGCTGAGTAGCTGCTGCGCCGTGTTTTGTTTATTTTATTATATTCATTTTATTTTCAAGGATTACAGCCGCGCTGAGCGCTCAGCGCGGAGGTACATCCCGGGCGAGGCCCTCCTGCTTCGGGGCAGGAGGCCTCATCTAATCCAATACTTAATTTAAATGATCGGTGAAGCCGCAGAAGAATACTGCAGTATAAATACCAACACTTACCATTATAGTGGACAAAAAAAAGGACCCCTCCCTATAGAATCTCACCCATATAGTATATTACAAGTACCAACATCGCAGCTTGCAAAGATGAGTATTAGACTGAAATTCGTCGAACTCACGGCTGACGTCCTTGATATGTATTTTATAAAAATCGTTTTTATGAGGGGGCGCACACTGCGCTGCACTCACCAACTATCGTTTCACGCATTCTTTATGTTGCTGCCCTGCTGTTGGCTTCTGCCGCTGTTTTTGCTGTCTTGCGTTCTGTCGTTCGCTCACTGGCGATTTCGATCTCTTCGACCCGCACGGCTGTTTGCACTTTGTATTATATTGTCGTGTCGTTCTGTCTGGCCCCGCGGATAACCCTTCACGCTCTTATGGGTGTGCCGTATCACTACGAGCATACAGACGACGCGTTCGACCATTCATCACATGTGCCCGACAAGCACATTTGCTGTTTAAACGATCGTATACGTTCGGCGTCCTTTCACTTTCGTTTCATGAATGCCCATAGGCCATGTTCGCGACCCAATTTAGACTGACACGCTTGGCCTCGTTGTTCAATACGCAAAAAAAAAACTTATACTCTTGCCCTCTTTCGTCCACCCGCAAGTCACTCACCTTGCCTGTATAGGTGATATTAGCTACATGTCGACGACTAACGTTTTGGCTTTATTACACTCCATGCTTATTATCTTTTACGGCATGCATTTAGTTCACTTGTGTATCTGGGCCATGGAATTAAACGCTGGGTCTTGTAGTACAGCGCTGGTTTCTATAGTACACCTCTATCGTAGCATGCATGCCTCGTCTGCGGTAACCCCCGCCATTCCAGGGTGTTTTCACTACTGCACTGCCACACATCCACTTGCCACTTCGCTGCCTACGTCCAATGCTATCGCCGTCGCACTAGCCCGTCGCTATTAGGGCGCGCAACTCTGCGTCGCCGAGAACGCCGCATCTGTTTTTGGTTGCGTGTTAGTTGCCTTCGTTTGTTCGTCGTTTGGTGCCCGCGCTTCATTCTTCGTTGCTTTTCCCGGAGAGGCGGGGTATACGTCTATATTCGAGGTTGGGCCTGTACTTATGGTGACCAATGTCGCTGTCTCCCATTGTTACGGAAGACAACCACATGGCCCCTATAGGCCCGTGGCTTGCCATGGGGCGTGCACCGCTTTATCGCGGTTTGTTTTTTCGTGCTTTTGTTGCTCTTGTTAGATATGGTGTGTTTGTTTAGCAGGAGGACAACTGTCTGCCAAAGATGGCTCCGCACCTATCTTTGGGACCTTTGTTAATGTCTCCCGTTTTGAAGGACACGGCAATCCGGCCCCTGTAGGTCGGCGCCATTCCACGGGTCGAATACCCCGTTACAGAAGTTCCTGCCTGCGTACCAGGATATTAATAGTAGTTTCCCTGTTTGTAGGAAAGACTTGTGTCGTATGGAAACAAACGTGGTTATTATGTGACCCGTGTGGGAAACGACGCGTCACATCCATATGCCCGTGCATCCGACCTTTATGACTTTACAAACGCCCTAATCTCGGCGACGTGGGTCCATCATTACAACCGCTGTCCCGTTAAACGTGCGTGCCCACAATTTTTACTCTGTTTCTATCACTCCATAAATTTTCAACTCTCGGAGGGGGGGGGCGGGTGAGGGGGGGGGGGATTTATCAGATGCCTGCCAAGGCACGGAATTGTCCGTCACCAAACGAGGGGTATCAAGCCTGCATATTTAACGAAGTTGATGGAAGAACTCCCATCTAGACGAAACTCTCCAGCACGACGTTCCCTTCCCATGCGTCCTTCCCTTGCTTCGAACCCTTCCTTGTGCGCACTCTCTTGTTCCGAAGATTAGCACGCGCCCCGCTCCTTCTTTTTGAAACCTTGCATGTGCACCTCTTGCTCGCTCTGAAGCCTGTCGCGTGCGCTGTTCGGAATCGCTAGCTGCAGAGAGTAGAATGCAGTAGCCGAACCCTTGCTGTGAGTTGTTCCGCCGTTCCTTCGACCCGAGCCCTTGCCCGTGCAATGTTCCCTCGCCTCGTACCCTTGTCCGTGCCCCGCTCCCTCGCTATCTATCGCTGCTCCTCTGCTTTTTCGTGCTTTCGTCGTCCCACTCTCTCGCTATCTCTCACCGTGCCTCCTTCTCTGTTTTGTTGCGATAGCGGAGTGAATGTTGTGTGTGGGTATCTATTTCTAGGAAAATGTTCCACATGCAAGGCGTAGGCTTCCGTGATTTTACATTGTAATGTGTTTTCTAGGCTGGTCTTGTTCTGCCAGTCAGAATTCGTCAAGTTTCTGGGTTTTCGATTGTCCTTTTCACATAGGAGTTCCGGGTTTTGTGAAGGTCGTGTGTCTTTCCTGTTTTTGATTCGCTTCGCATTTTCTCGTTCGACAGCTGTGTTGACTGTTTTAATGTGAATAATTGCCTCTTCCTTTCAGCCCGTTACGAAGCCAAGTTGGTTGTTTTGTTTATTAAGTTGTTTTGTCTTGTTTAGCTTAGCTTAGTTTAGTATAGTTTAGTTTAGTTTGGATTAGTTTAATTTAGTTTAGTATAGTTTTGAGCTCACTTCGGTTTAGTTCAGTTTAGGTCAGTTTAGTTAAGTAAAGTTGAGTTGAGTTGAGTTGAGTTGAGTTTAGTTCAGTTTAGTTTAGTTTAGTTTAGTTTAGTTTAGCTTAGTTTAGTTCAAATTAGTTTAGTTTAGTTTAGTTTAGCTTAGCTTAGTTAAGTTTAGTTTCGTTTCGTTTAGTGAGGTTAGGTTAGTTTGTTTGGTTTAGTTTAGTTTAGCTTAGTTAAGAGTAGTTCACTTTAGTTTAGTTTAGTTAAGTTTAGCTGACATTTGTTTCGATTTGTTTCATTTTTATTTCAGTTAGAATATTTTAGTTTAGTAGGGTTCAGTTATATTTGTTGAGTCAAGTCTAGTTTAGTTTAGTTTTGTTTACTGTATTTTAGTTCAGTTTCGTTTAGTTCAACTAATTTTAGTTGAATTAAAGAGTGTTGAGTTCAGTTGAGTATAGTTTGGCCCAGTTAGGTTTAGTTTAAATTAGTTTAGTTTAGTTTAGTTCAATTCAGTTTAGTTTAGTTTAGTTTAGCTTAGTTTAGTTTACTTAAGTTAAGATTGGTTGACATGAGTTGAGTTAAGTTGAGTTGAGGTTAGTTTAGCCCAGTTAAGTTTAGTTAAGCTTAATTTAGTTTAGTTCAATTTAGTTTAGTTTAGTTTAGTTTAGTTGTGTTGGGTAAAGGTAGGTTGAGTTTGATTGATTATATCTATTAGTTTAGTTTAGTTAAGCTTAGTTTAATTTAGTTTAGTTCAGTATAGTCTAGTTCAGTTTTGTTTAGTTCAGTTCAGTTTTGTTTCGTTTTGTATTTTCTGTTTTGTTTAGTTTCGTTTAATTTAGTTTATTTAGATTTTGTGAAGTTTAGTTTGTTTGGGTCAATTTAGGTTAGTTTGGTTCGGTTGAGTTGAGTAAAGTTAAGTTATGTTCATTTTAGTTTAGTTTAGTTCACTTTAGTGTCTTTTAGTTTGGTTCAGTCAACTTTACCTCAGCTTAGTTTTGTTTAGTTTAGTTTAGTTTAGTTCAGTTTAGTTTAGTTTAGTTTAGCTCAATTTAGCTTAGGTTAGCTAGATTTTGTTTACTTCACTTTAGTTCACTTTAATTTGGTTTGGTTTAGTTTTTTATCAGTTTAGTTTCGTTTAGTTCAGTTAAGATTTATGTAAATTTGGTTCAGTTTAGTTTTGTTTAGTTTAGTTTAGTTTTGTTCAGCTTTGTTCAGTTTAGTTTAGTTAGGGAAAGTTTAGTTGAGTTGAGTTGAGTTGAGTTTAGTTAAGCCCATTTGTGCTTTGTTAAGCCTAGTTTTGTTTAGTTGAGTTCAGTTTAGTTTAGTTTAGTTTAGTTTAGTTTAGTTTAGTTCAGTTCAACTCAATTTTGTTTAGTTTAGTTCAGTTAGGCTCAGTTTGGTTTCGTTTTGTTTAGTTTAGTTGAGGTAAGTTGAGTAAAGTTTGGTTTAGTTTTGAGAGGTTTTTTCAGTCAAGGTTAGTTTTAGTTTAGTTTCGTTTCGTTTAGTTAGGTTAGGTTAGTTTGTTTGGTTTAGTTTAGTTTAGCTTAGTTAAGAGTAGTTCACCTTAGTTTAGTTTAGTTAAGTTTAGCTTAGATTAGTTTCGATTTTTTTTTGTTTTGTTTCAGTTAGTTCATTTCAGTTTAGTATGGTTTAGATTTTTTTGATGAGTCAAGTTTAGTTTAGTTTAGTTTCGTTTACTGTATTTTAATTTAGTTTAGTTTAGTTCAAAATTTTTTACTTGAATTAAAGAGTATTGAGTTGAGTTGAGTATAGTTTGGCCCAGTTAGGTTTAGTCCAAATTAGTTTAGTTTTGTTTAGGAGTCATCCCACGGTAGGGGTTGCACGTTTTGCGCTAAAAAGTCCCTGGGCGCGATTGAGTTCCTCATGTGAGGAACTGCCGGTCAATGAAGTATTTTAACGAGTACATTATATTTTGGACTAAGGCGTAGAAGCTTTATCGGGTATTGCGAACGAATGCATTCGAAGTCATTTTGGGGGTAAGGTATTGATTTCTTCATGTGAGGACCTCAGGGACGTTCTGCTGCAACCCTATCGTGGAATGGCTCTTAGTTCAATTCAGTTTAGCTTAGTTTAGTTTAGCTTAGTTTAGTTTACTTAAGTTAAGATTGGTTGAGATGAGTGGAGTTGAGTTGAGTTGAGTTTAGTTTAGTTTAGCCCAGTTAAGTTTAGTTTAGCTTAGTTTAGTTTAGTTCAATTTAGTTTAGTTTAGTTTAGTTGAGTTAAGTACCGTTAGGTTGAGTTTGATTGAATATATATATATGTTTAGTTTAGTTAAGCTTAGTTTAATTTAGTTTAGTTTAGTATAGTCTAGTTCAGTTTAGTTTAGTTCAGTTCAGTTTTGTTTTGTTTTGTATTTTTTGTTTTATTTAGTTTCGTTTAGATTAGTATAGTTAGGCTTTGTGAAGTTTTGTTTTGTTTGGGTCAATTTAGGTTAGTTTGGTTCCGTTGAGTTGAGTAAAGTTAAGTTATGTTCATTTTAGTTTGGTTTAGTTCACTTTAGTTTTGTTTAGTTTGGTTTAGTCAACTTTACCTCAGCTTTGTTCAGTTTACTTTAGTTTAGCTCAGTTTAGTTTAGTTTAGCTTAGTTTAGCTCAGTTTAGCTTAGGTTAGCTAGATTTTGTTTAGTTCCTTTTAGTTCACTTTAGTTTGATTTCGTTTAGTTTTTGTATTTAGTTTAGTTTAGTTTAGTTCAGTTAGGTTTAGTTAAATTTAAGTAGGTTTAGTTTAGTCTAGTTTAGTTTAGTTTAGTTTAGTTCAGCTTTGTTTAGTTTAAACAGCGAATCATCTATGCTGGGGATGGTGCTTTTTGTTGAGGATGAAAAACAGTCGGAAAAATTCCGAGCAACAGCAAAAACATTTCCTCCGAGAAATGTTCTCACGGCTGCGTGTTGGACGCAGCACATTGTCAGTGTCGTCGTGAGATGCGTGGCTTGTGTTGTCTCAAACACACACCACACGACTCTGCTGCGATAAGGACTCGACCTCGGTAGGGCACGGATGAGTACAGAGGGCGGGAAAAGGTAGTGTGGGGGTCGGAGAACAACACAACGAGCGGACGCATGCCGGAGTGAAAACAATTGCTCGTCTTGGTTGACGAGTCACGTCGGAGAAGTTCTTGTTCTGCTCCTCACCATAACTAATACCTCGCCAGATAGAAGCAAGTACCACCCTCACCAGTTGATACGCTCTTGCAAATTACGCTACTCTACTGACGCGGGGAGGTTTGGAGACGATTGGTGCCCTACAGGACTCGAGTAGGAAGGTGTTGTCGCGGGCTACTACTGTTGTGTTGGGCGGACGTTCATGCAATCAACACAGCACCCATGTCTCAAACCCTCACCGGAGATTGTTCTTGCTCCTCATCTCTACAGAAATTTCCTCACTGAGGCCAGCACAACCCCAACCAGCAGTCACACGATTGAGCCTCACATTACTCTACCGCCGCGAGGAGGTTTAGAGTCGATCGGATACCCAGGGCCCGTGTTAGGCAGTGGTGCAGCCGACTGCTGTACGCACTTGTCGCATCGTGGTGCGGCGGAATTTTGATATATTTCGGCCCGGCGCACTCCCTCAAACCTCGATCGACATGTGCTGGTGCTTGCTCCTCACCGCTATCAAAATTTCTCCACAGAGGCCAGCACCACTCCCATCAGTCGGTACGCCGTTCAAACTTCCACAGTACTTGTAGCGCGAGAAGGTTTGGGGTCGATTGTTTGTCTAGAGAGGGCTCAACTTAGGAGTGTGGTGCTGTCTACTGCTGTAAGCTGTGTCGAAGTAGGGGGCTGCCGATATGTTTTTGCAAACCGTCACCCGTGTGTCTGGAACCTCGTTCGTCTTGTGCTTTTGCTTGCTCCTCATCTCTACGACAACCTCCCCACAGAGGCCAGCACCACCCCCGTTAGTCGACATGCCTATCTATGAAACTTGACGCTAATACTGCTCTACTGCACGGGCGCAAGGAGGATTATAGTCGATTGGTTGTTGTCTATGACTGGAATCATCCGAAGCAAACATCTGGAGGATGACTTGTTTCAGGTTCCCCGGCGGACCGCTAAGAATCGCATGTTCGCGAAGTGTTGAAATATTAGTTTATTTTAACCCTCGAGACTGAACACTTGGGACATTCATTAAAAAAATACCGAATTTGGCCTGAAAACGAACCTCGTCTATTCCAATACTCCCAAGAATCAAATGTCGCTCGAACATCCCACCGACAATTGTTCTGAACATGAAACCTTCCAGAAGTTGACCAGTGAATTGTTAGAAACCCGATTTCGCCAAAACGGAGTCAACGCGGTACTTAATGGTCCGACGGACCTGTGATACAAAAATCATTCTCAAAATAAACTGTCCTCCATAGCACGCAGGTCTGCCTGACTATTGCATGCCGTTTGGAAGTGCTTTCTTGTTGACCACACCCCATACCCACCACTATATGTCAGTGCGGTTCATCCAGAGGCTGAGAGGAACAGGCAGAGAGAGGGAAGAGACAGGCTCAATCATTGATGACCCGCGGCCGGTCGTCCCTTTTTTTTTGCGTTTCCGCCACGACAGCAGCGTACCTCGTCTGCTGTGCCAAGTACTTCGTACATCGCTCTCAATCAATCACCACCTGCTGAGCTGCACGAAGTATAGTCTAGCCTAATACGTTTGTTTTTTATGCTGTTGACCACAGCAAGGCAACTAACAGCAAGGAGCCTTTCCACTGCCAAGAGCGAGCGAACTAGATAAACGCTCCCGAGCCACAACCTACATAATATACTGCTTCTGTAGCTACAGCAAAAGCGGCGGCGGCAGCAGCAGCAGCAGCAGCAGCAGCAGCAGCAGCATTGCTGCTTCTCTGTTGGAGAGTTGAGGAGCAAGCACAGCACAATTCGATCGAGGTTCCAGACACACCGGCGGCGGTTTGCAAAAACATATCGGCAGCCCCCTACCTCGACACAGCTTACAGCAGTAGACAGCACCACACTCCTAAGTTGAGCCCTCTCTAGACAACCAATCGACCCCAAACCTTCTCGCGCTACAAGTACTGTGGAAGTTTGAACGGCGTACCGACTGATGGGAGTGGTGCTGGCCTCTGGGGAGAAATTTTGGTAGCGGTGAGGAGCAAGCACCAGCACATGTCGATCGAGGTTTGAGGGAGTGTGCCGGGCCGAAATATATCAAAATTCCGCCGCACCACGATGCGATAAGTGCGTACAGCAGTTATCTGCACCACTTCCTAACACGGGCCCTGGGTATCCGATCGACTCTAAACCTCCTCGCGGCGGTAGGGTAATGTGAGGCTCAATCGTGTGACTGCTGGTTGGGGTGGAGCTGTCCTCTGTGGGGAGATTTCCGTAGAGATGAGGAGCAAGAACAATCTCCGGTGAGGGTTTGAGACACGGGTGCTGGGTTGATTGCATGAACGTCCGCCCAACACAACAGTAGTAGCCCACGACAACACCTTCTTACTCGAGTCCTGTAGGGCACCAATCGTCTCCAAACCTCCCCGCGTCAGTAGAGTAGCGTAATTTGCAAGAGCGTATCAACTGGTGAAGGTGGTACTTGCTTCTATCTGGCGAGGTATTAGTTATGGTGAGGAGCAGAACAAGAACTTCTCCGACGTGACTCGTCAACCAAGACGAGCAATTGTTTTCACTCCGGCATGCGTCCGCTCGTTGTGTTGTTCTCCGACCCCCACACTACCTTTTCCCGCCCTCTGTACTCATCCGTGCCCTATCGAGGTCCAGTCCTTATCGCAGCAGAGTCGTGGTGTGTGAGACAAAAACAAGCCACGCATCTCACGACGACACTGACAATGTGCTGCGTCCAACACGAAGCCGTTGGAATATTTCTCGGAGAAAATGTTTTTGCTGGTGCTCGGAGTTGTTCGGACTGTTTTTCATCCTCAACAAAAAGCACCATCCTCAGCATAGATGATTCGCTGTTTTTAATTAAGTTTAGTTTAGTTGAGTATAGCTTACGTTAGTTCAGTTTAGTTTAAACATTTTCACTTTTGTTTGGTATCGTTTAGTTTAGTTGAGTTTAGTCAAGTTGAGTTTAGTTAAGTTAAATTTCGCTTTGTTTAGTTTAGTTTATCTGAGTTAAATTCAGTTGAGATCAGTTGGGTTGAGTTGAGTTGAGTTTAGTTTAGTATAGCCCAGGGAAGTTTTGTTAAGCCTAGATCAGTTTAGATAAGTGCATTTTGGTTTGGTTTTGTAAGTTATGTTTTGTTTAGTTTAGTTCAGCTAGTTCCGGTTCAGTTTCGTTTAGTTGAATTTAATTCATTCAGTTTAGTTAAGTTTAGTGTTGTTTTGTTTTGTTTCGAATAGTCTAGTTTATTTATGTTTAGTAGAGTTCAGTTTATCTTTGTTTAGTTAACTTGAGTTTAGTTTAGTTTTTGTTCAGCTGAGTTAACTTTTTTTTAGTTTAGTTAAGTTTACTTTAGGTTCTTTTATATTAGTTTGGTCAAGTTTAGTTTAGCTTACTTAAGGAAAGTATAGTTTGGTTTAGTTTAGATTATTTTAGTTTGGTGTAGTTTAGTTCATTTTAGTTCAGTTTAGTTTAGTATACTTCAGTTTCGCGTTGTTTATTGTCGTTTCGTTTAGTTTAGTTCGGTGTAGTTCAGTTAAGTTTCAGTTCAGTTTAGTTGGGTTGAGTTCAGTTTAGTTCTGTTTAGTTTAGTTGAGTTATGTTTAGTTTCGTTTAGTTTCGTTTAGGTAAGTTCAGTTTATTATGGTTCAGTTTGTTTAGTTATCTTCAGTTTAGTCCAGTCTAGTTTAGTTTAGGTTAGCTTAGCATTTTAGTTTCGTTTATATTAGTTAGTTTAGTTTAGTTTAGTTTTTTTTTTGTTTTTTTTCAAGTTATTTGAGTTTCGTGTCGTTTCGTTTAGTTCAGTTAAGTTAAGCTAAGTTTAGTTTGGTTCTGTTCTGTTCAAATTTGTTTTGTTTAGTTGAGTTATGTTTAGTTTAGTTGAATTTAGTTGAGTTTAGTTCACTTTAGTTCACTTTAGTGTCCTTTAGTTTAGTGTAGTTTCAGTAAGTTTTGTTTTGTTTAGTTTTTTTTTTGTTTTGTTTTGTTTTGTTTTGATCTGTTCTGTTTGCTTGTGTTTCGTTTTTTTCAGTTGCGTTTCGTTTGGATAAGTTTTGAATAGGTTAGGTTGGGTTATTTTAGTTTAGTTGAGTTTAGTTTCGTTTTGTTTAGTTTAGTGTTGGTGTGTTTTTTGTCCTATAGTTTCATTTACATATTTTAGTTTAGTTTCGTTTAATTAGTTTAGTTTATGTCAGTTTAGTTGAGTTTAGTTAGGTTTAGTTTAGCTTTGTTTTTTTGAGTTTAGTTTAGTTAAGTTTAGTTAAGTTCAGTTGAGTTGAGTTGAGTTGAGCTCAGTTTAGCCCAGGTAAGTTTTGTTTAGCCTAGTTCATTTATGTTTAGTTCACTTTAGATCAGGT
Organism: Undaria pinnatifida; assembly: GCA_012845835.1. Classification (NCBI taxonomy): domain Eukaryota; class Phaeophyceae; order Laminariales; family Alariaceae; genus Undaria; species Undaria pinnatifida. The sequence continues at coordinate 6,005,273 of JABAKD010000007.1, forward strand.
AATTTTTTTTTTCTTTAGTCCTATTTTTTCGTTTAGTTAAGTTAATATAGTTTCAGTTTAGTTTCGTTTAGTTTAGTTTAATTCAGATAAGTTTGTTTAAGTTTTTTTTCTTTGGTTCAGTTTCGTTTAGTCTAGTTTAGTTCAAATTAGTATAGTTCAGATCAGTTTGGGTTAGTTAAGTTCAGTTTGGGTTAGTTAAGTTCAGTTTAGTTCAGTTTCTGCTCATTTGAGTCGAGTTTAGTTCAGTTAAGTTAATTTTACTCAAGTTTCGTTTACTTTAGATAGGTTTAGTAGAGTTGAGCTAGCTTCAGTTTAGTTCAGTATGGTTTAGTTTCGTTACGTTTAGATCGGTGTAGTTTAGTTCAGTTTAGTCAAGTTCAGTTTAGTCGAGTTGTGTTTAGTTTTGTTTAGTGATTCGTTTACATTAGTTCAGTTTAGTATGGTTGAGGTATTTTAGTTTAGTTTAGTTTGGTTCGGTTTAGTTTAGTTTAGGTTAGCTATGTTTATTTTAGTTTCGTTTAGTTTAGTTGAGTTCACTTTTTCTAATTTTTATTTTTAATTTTGATTTGCTCAGTTTTGGTTCGTTCCGTTTCGTTCAGTTTAGTATGGTTCGGTTTGGTTTAGTAAAGTTGAGTTAAGGTCAGTTCAGTTCGGTTTCGTTTACTTTTGTTGTTTTCAGTTCATTTTAGTTTAGTTTAGTTTAGTGGACTCAAGTTTAGTTTAGTTGGGTTTAATTTACTCTAGTTTCGTTTAGTGAAGTGTAGTTTTAATAAATTTTGTTTAAACTAGTTTAGAGTTTTTTGTTTTGTTTTATTTTAACAGCGAATCATCTATGCTGAGGATGGTGCTTTTTGTTGAGGATGAAAAACAGTCGGAAAAATTCCGAGCAGCAGCAAAAACATTTTCTCCGAGAAATATTCCAAAGGCTGCGTGTTGGACACAGCACATTGTCAGTGTCGTCGTGAGATGCGTAGCTTGTGTTGTCTCACACACACACCGCACGACTCTGCTGCGATAAAGACTTGACCTCGATAGGGCACGGATGAGTACAGAGGGCGGGAAAAGGTGGTGTGGGGGTCGGAGAACAACACAACGAGCGGACGCATGCCCGAGTGAAAACAATTGCTCGTCTTGGTTCACGAGTCACGTCGGAGAAGTTCTTGTTCTGCTCCTCACCATAACTAATACCTCGCCACATTGAAGCAAGTACCACCCTCACCAGTTGATACGATCTTGCAAATTACGCTACTCTACTGACGCGGGGAGGTTTGGAGACGATTGGTGCCCTACAGGGCTCGAGTAAGGAGGTGGTGTCGTGGGCTACTACTGTTGTGTTGGGCGGACGTTCATGCAATCAAACCAGCACCCATGTCTCAAACCCTCAGCGGAGATTGTTCTTGCTCCTCACGTCTACGGAAATCTCCCCACAAAGGCCAGCTCCATCCCAACCAGCAGACACACCATTGAGCCTCACATTACTATACCGCTGCGGGAAGGTTTAGAGTCGATCGGATATCCAGGGCCCGAGTTAGGAAGTGGTGCAGCCGACTGCTCTACGCTCTTGTGGCATCGTGGTGCGGTGAAATTTTGATATTTTTCGGCCTGGCACACTCCCTCAAACATCGATCGACATGTATGTGCTGGTGCTTGCTCCTCACCGCTACCAAAATCTCCCCACAGAGGCCAGCACCACTCCCAACAGTCGGCACGCCGTTCAAACTTTCACAGTACTGGTAGCGCGAGAAGGTTTGGGGTCGATTGGTTGTCTAGAGAGGGCTCAAGTTAGGAGTGTGGTGCTGTCTACTGCTATAAGCTGTGTCGAAGTAGTGGGCTGCCAATTTGTTTTTTCAATCCGTCACCCGTGTGTCGGGCACCTCGATCGAATTGTGCTTGTGCTTGCTCCTCATCGCTACGGTAATCTCCCCACAGAGGTCAGCACCACCCCTGTTAGTCGGCATGCCTAGACTATGAAACTTGAAACTTATACTGCTAGGGCTGGGTACTGAACCAGTACGTACTGCCAGTAGTACTAGTACTGGCAGTATCCTGTACTAGTACTGGCAGTATCCTGATACTGGTAAACCGACCTGCCAGTACACCAGTACATTCGCATATAGACGAAGATCCCAATATACGCCTCAAGAACCAGCGGAAACCCATAGCTTCAGGCTGCCTGCTGAGAGGACGCAAAGAACACATCAACTGATGGACTGATGATGGTGATCGACTTGGTTGCTTGCCGTCGTCTTTAGTACTCTTGTCAATCTATAGCTATCAATCTACTTTTTTTCCAATATACGCTGGGTTGAGTATGTGTGACATGGAATGAGTGCTATCCATTCCAATTCATGCTTATGCATACGCTACGTCACCCATGATCATGGAGTATATGGGCGTTGCAAAGTTAAAGATTTGTGCTACATTCTACACATCCTCCATGTTGAAAATCGGTACATATTTGGGCGTTGAACTCGAATTTTAGTGCCGTTTTCCCCACAAAAGTGCCTCTGTCATATGAGCCAAAATCACTCATTTTTTATGCTCTAGTGAAGCCAAATCGCGTTTGTCAAACTATAGCTATCAATCTACTTTTTTTCCAATATACGCTGGGTTGAGTATGTGTGACATGGAATGAGTGCTATCCATTCCAATTCATTCTTATGCATACGCTACGTCACCCATGATCATGGAGTATATGGGCGTTGCAAAGTTAAAGATTTGTGCTACATTCTACACATCCTCCATGTTGAAAATCGGTACATATTTGGGCGTTGAACTCGAATTTTAGTGCCGTTTTCCCCACAAAAGTGCCTCTGTCATATGAGCCAAAATCACTCATTTTTTATGCTCTAGTGAAGCCACATCGCGTAAAAATTCGCCTCCGGCGGGGCGCCTCCAGCGAGGGCCCTCCGGGGGCGCCTCCGGCGAGGCCCCCTCACCAGCCGGGGGGGGCCGATGGTCGCGGCTGCGCCTGCGACCGCGCGGCTTCGCCGCGCCACCAGTATACTGACCGGATCCAGTATACTGGCTGCTGACGCAGCCAGTATAACTTGTACTGGCGCTGCGCGCCAGTACCCAGCCCTATATACTGCTCTACTGCACGGGCGCGAGGAGGATTATAGTCGATTGGTTGTTGTCTATGACTGGAATCATCCGAAGCACACATCTGGATGATGACTTATTTCAGGTTCCCCGGCGGACCGCTAAGAATCGCATGTTCGCGAAGTGTTGGAAGATTAGTTTATTTTAACCCTCGAGACAAAACACTTGGGACATTCATTTAAAAATTACCGAATTTGGCTTGAAAACGAATCTCGTCTATTCCAATACTCTCAAGAATCAAATGTCGCTCGAACATCAGACCGACAATTGTTCTGAACATGAAACCTTCCAGACGTTGACCCGTGAATTGTCAGAAACCCAAATAAGCCAAAACGGAGTTAACGCGGTACTTGATGGTCCGACGACCCTGTGATACAAATCATACTGAAAAAAAAACTGTCCTCCCTTTCACAGCACGCAGGCAGCTTCTCTCTGTCTATTGCATGCTGTTTGGAAGTGCTTTCTTGTTGACCACACCACATACCCACAACTCTATGTCAGTGCGGTTCATCCAGAGCCTGAGAGGAACAGGAGGTGAGATGGGCGAGACAGGCTCAATCATTGATGACCCGCGGCCGTCGTCTCTTGTATTTTGCGTTTCCGCCACGACAGCAGCGTACCTTGCCTGCTGTGCTAAGTACTTCGTACATTGCTCTCAATCAATCACCACCTGCTGTGCTGTACGAATTTAGTCTAGTCTAATACGTTTGCTTCTTATGCTGTTGACCACAGCAAGGCAACTAACAGCAAGGAGCCTTTCCACTGCCAAGAGCGAGCGAACTAGATAAACGCTCCCGAGCCACAGCCTACATATACTGCTTCTGTAGCTACAGCATCACCGGCAGCAGAAGCAACAGCAGCAGCATTGCTGCTTCTCTGTTGGAGAGGTAAGGAGAAAGCACAAGCACAATTCGATCGAGGTGCCGGACACACGGGTGGCGATTTCAAAAAACATATCGGCAGCCCCCTACCTCGACACAGCTTACAGCAGTAGACAGCACCACACTCCTAACTTGAGCCCTCTCTAGACAACCAATCGACCCCAAACCTTCTCGCGCTACAAGTGCTGTGAAAGTTTGAACGGCGTACCGACTGTTGAGAGTGGTGCTGGCCTCTGTGGGGAGATTTTGGTAGCGGTGAGGAGCAAGCACCTGCACGTGTCGATCGATGTTTGAGGGAGTGTGTCGGGCGGAAAAATTTCAAAATTCCGCCACACCACGATGCGACAAGTGCGTACAGCAGTCGGCTGCACCACTGCCTAACTCATGCCCGGGATATCCGATCGACTCTAAACCTTCCCGCAGCGGTAGAGTATTGTGAGGCTCAATGGTGTGTCTACTGGTTGGGGTGGAGCTGTCCTCTGTGGGGAGATTTCCGTAGACATGAGGAGCAAGAACAATCTCCGGTGAGGGTTTGAGACATGGGTGCTGGGTTGATTGCATGAACGTCCGCCCAACACAACAGTAGCTCACGACACCACCTCGTTACTCGAGTCCTGTAGGGCACCAATCGTCTCCAAACCTCCTCGCGTCAGTAGAGTAGCGTAATTTGCAAGATCGTGTCAACTGGTGAGGGTGGTACTTGCTTCTATCTGGCGAGGTATTAGTTATGGTGAGGAGCAGAACAAGAACTTCTTCGACGTGACTCGTCAACCAAGACGAGCAATTGTTTTCACTCGGGCATGTGTCCGCTCGTTGTGTTGTTCTCCGACCCCCACACTACCTTTTCCCGCCCTCTGTACTCATCCGTGCCCTATCGAGGTCCAGTCCTTATCGCAGCAGAGTCGTGCGGTGTGTGTGTGAGACAACACAAGCCACGAATCTCACGACGACACTGACAATGTGCTGTGTCCAACACGCAGCCTTTGGAATATTTCTCGAAGAAAATGTTTTTGCTGTTGCTCGGAATTTTTCCGACTGTTTTTCATCCTCAACAAAAAGCACTATCCTCAGCATAGATGATTCGCTGTTTATTGTTTGTTTTGTTTTGTTCTGTTTAGTTGTGTATTGTTTCGTTCGGTTTCGTTACATTTGGTTTGGTTTTGTTTAGGTTAGGTTAGTTTAGTTTAGTTTAGTTTAGCTTATTTTTGTTTAGTTTGGTTTAGGTAAGTAAAGTTTCCTCAAGTCTTGTTTAGTTAAGACATACTTCATTTAGTTTAGTTAAGATTACTTCATATCAGTTTTGTTCAGTTTAGAGATTTTAGGTAAGTTGAGGGTAGTTGAGTTTAGTTTAGTTTCATTTTTTTTAGTTTCACTGAGTATGGTTTGGTGTGGTTTAGTTTAGCATTTTTTACGATGGTTTAGTGTAGTTTAGCTTAGCTTGGCTTAGATTTGTATATATTTTTTTTTTTTTTTTTTTGTGTTGTTTAGTTTCACTAAGTTCAGTTTTGTTTCGTTTAGTTCAGTTCAATTCAGTTCAGTTCAGCTTTTTTTTTTTAGTTTTGTTTAGTTTCGTTTAGTTTAGGTATTTTTGTCAAGATTAGGTTAGTTTAGTTTAGTTCAGTTTCGTTTAGTTTAGTTTTAGTTTAGTTGAGGTAAGTTTTGTTTAGTTTAGTTTAGTTTACTTTGGTGTCGTTTTAGTTTAGCGTAGTTAGGTTCAGGTTAGCTTAGTTTAGTTTAGTTTAGTTGAGTAAAGTTCATTTTTTTTTTAGTTCGGTGTGTATTAGTTGAGTTTTTTTAGTTTAGTTTAGTTTCGTTTAGTTTAGTTGAGTTTTGTTCACTTTGATTTAGTTTCGTTTAGTTTAGTTTAGCTTAGTACGGTTGTGAAAGTTCAGTTTAGTTTAGTTTAGTTGAGTTTTGTTAAATTTAATTTTGCTTTGTATACTTGGGCTTAGTTGAGGTAATTTTAGTTTACTTCAGTTTAGTTTAGTCTAGTTTTGTTCAGGTGAACTTAGTAATTTAGTTTCGTTTAGTTGTTTTTAGTTCAGTTCAGTAGTTGAGTTGTTTTGTTTTGTTTTGATAGGTTTTGATTCGTTTTGTTTAGTTCCGTGTCGTTTTGTTTAGTTCAGTATGGTTTGGATAAGTTCGATTGAGTTGAGTTAAGTTTAGTGCAGTTCTGTTTAGTTTAGGTTTGATTAGTTAAGTTTAGTTGAATTAAGTTTAGTTTTTTTCCATTTAGGTCACTTTCGTGTTTTATAGTTTAGTGTAGTTTCAGTTAGTTTTGTTCAGTTTTATTTTTTGATAGTATTGTTTTGTTTTGTCTTGTTTAGTTGTGTTTCGTTTGTTTTGTTTTGGTTTTTGTTTAGGTTAGGTTAGTTGAGTTTGGTTTTGTTGAGTTTAGTTTTGTTTTGTTTAGTTTAATTTAGGTATGTTTAGTGTCGTTTAATTTCGTTTCGTTTAGTTTAATTTAGTATCGTTCAGTTAGTTTATTTTAGGTAAGTCCAGTTGAGCTCAGTTGAGTTCAGTTGAGTTGAGTTTAGTTTAGCCCAGGTAAGTTTTGTTCAGCCTAGTTCAGTTGTGTTCAGCTCACCTCAGATTAGTTTTTACTTTTTTAAGTTTAATGTAATTTCTTTTTGTTCAATGTAGTTGATATAGTTTCAGTTTAGTTTCGTTTAGTTTAGTTGAATTTTGTTCAGTTTGTTTTAGTTCCGTTTCTTTTGGTTTAGTTTCGTTTAGTCTAGTTTAGTTCAAATTAGTAGAGTTCAGATCAGTTAAGGTTAGTTAAGTCAAGTTAACAAAAGTTTCGTTTACTTGAGCTTAGTTTAGTTTGGTTTATTTAACTTCAGTTCAGTCAGTTTAGTTTTGTTTTGGTAAGTTTAGATCGGTGTAGTTTAGTTCAGTTGAGTAAAGTTTAGTTTAGTTGAGTTGTGTTTAGTTTTGTTCATATTTGTTTAGTTATGTTTAGTTTCGTTCAGATTCGTTTAGATTGGTTTAGTTTAGTATGGTTTAGTGAGTTTAGTTTAGTTTAGTTTAGTTCAGTTAGTTTAGTTGGGTTTAATTAACTCTTTAGTTTAGGTCAGATAAGTTTAGTTAAGTGTAGTTGAGTTGAGTTGAGTTACGTTTAGTTTAGCCTGGTTGGGTTTTGTTTAGCCTGGTTCAGTTTAGTTCAGTTTATTTTTCATTAGTTTTGTTCAGTTTCTTTCCGTTTAGCCTAAACTTTTTGTTTTCTAGTTTCATTTTGTTTAGTGTAGTTTAGCTAAGTTTTTTTAATTGGTTTTGTTTTTTTTTTGTTTTGTTTTGTTTTGTTTTGTTTTGTATTGTATTGTATTGTATTGTATTGTTTTGTTTTGTTTTGTTTTGTTTTGTTTTGTTTTGTTTCGTTTTGTTTTGTTTTGTTTTGTTTTATTTCGGTTAGTTGTGTTTTGTTTCGTTCGGTTTCGTTATATTGAATTTGGTTTTGTTTAGGTTAGGTTAGTTTAGTTTAGTTTTGTTTAGTTTAGTTTTTTTTAGTTCGGTTTAGTTTTGTTTAGTTAAGTTTGGTTTCCACAAGTTTTGTTTAGTTAAGACATATTAGATTTAGTTTAGTTAAGATTACTTCATATCAGTTTTGTTTAGTTCAAAGAGTTTAGTTAAGTACAGGGTAGGTTAGTTTAGTTGAGTTTAGTTTAGTTTAGTATCGTGTAGTTGGTTTAGTTTAGGTAAATTTAGTTGAGTTTAATTGAGATGAGTTGAGTTGAGTTTAGTTTAGCCCAGGTAATTTCTGTTTAGCCTAGTGCAGTTATGTTTAGTTCACTTTAGATTAGTTTTTTTCTTCTTCTTTTAGTTTAGTTTTATATTTTTTTTTTGGCTTAGTTATTATAGTTTCAGTTTGGTTTCGTTTAGTTTACCTGAATTTTGTTCAGTTTAGTTTAGTTTTGTTTTGTTTCTTTTGTATTAGTTTCGTTTAGTCTAGTTTAGTTCAAATTAGTAGAGTTCAGATCAGTTTAGGTTGGTTAAGTTAAGTTTACTCAAGTTTCGTTCACTTTAGCTCAGTTTAGTTTAGTTTAGCTAACTTCAAATTAGGCAATCTAGTTTACTTTTGTTAAGTTTAGATCGGTGCAGTTTAGTTCAGTTTGGTTAAGTTCAGTTTAGTTTAGTTGAATTTTGTTTGGTTCAGATTCGTTTAGATTAGTATAGTTAAGTATGGTTTGTAAGGTTTGTTGAGTTTAGTTTAGTTCAGTCGAGCTTAGTTTAGGTTAGCTTTGTTTGTTTTAGTTTCTATTAGTTTGGTTTAGTTTAGTTATATTGTGTGTTTTTTCACATTTTTTTTTCAATCAAGTTTTTCTTAGTTTTGTTTTGTTTCGTTTCGTTCAGTCTAGTATGGTTTGCTATACTTTAGCTTTGTTAAGTTAAGGTCAGTTTAGTTCAGTTTCGTTCATATTCGTTTCGTTCAGTTTAGTTTACTTTAGATTAGTTTAGCGGACTTAAGTATAGTTTCGTCAAGTTTAATTCACTCTAGTTTCGTTTAGTTAAGTGTAGTTTAGCTAAGTTTTGTTTCAATTAGTTTAGTTTATAAATTGGTTTTTGTTTTGTTTTGTTTTGTTTTGTTTAATTGTGTTTCGTTTCGTTCGGTTTCGTTACATACATTCGGTTTGGTTTTGTTTAGGTTAGGTTAGTTTAGTTTAGTTCAGTTTAGTTTTTTCTAGTTTAGTTTAGTTTAGTTTAGTTAAGTTTTGTTTCCGCAAGTTTTGTAAGGTTAAGACATATTTGATTTAGTTTAGTTAAGATTACTTCGTATCAGTTTTGTTCAGTTTAGAGAGTTTAGTTCAGTTCAGGGTAGATTAGTTTAGTTTAGTCTCATTTAGTTTAGTTTAACTGAGTATGGATTGGTTTAGTTTAGTTGAACATATTTTAGGTTAGTTTGGTGTTGTTTAGCTTAGCTTGGCCAGGTTTTGCATTTTTTTTGTTAGTTTGTTTCGTTTCGTTTGGTTTAGTTCAACTAGGTTTAGTTTTCATTCGTTTAGTTTAGTTCAATTCAGTTCAGTTCAGTTTGTTTTGTTTAGTTTTGTTTAGTTTCGTTCAGTTTCGTTCAGTTCAGTCTTTTTAAGTAAGGTTTAGTTTAGTTTAGTTTAGTTCAGTTCAGTTTAGTATGGTTTTAGTTTAGTTGAGGTAAGTGTTGGCTAGTTTAGTTTAGTTTCTTTAGTGTCGTGTAGTTTAGCTTAGTTAGGTATAGGTTAGCTTAGTTCAGTTTAGTTGAGTTTAGTCCCGATATTTTTTAGTTCGTTGTAGTTTAGTTGAGTTTAGGTAAGTTTAGTTTAGTTGAGTTTAGTTGAGTTATGTGAAATTAAAGGTGGGGGACACAGAGTGTTCTCTGCAGGTCTGCCAATTGAGCAGGTCTTCGGAGAGTACTCACTTTCGTTCCTTCGTAGAGATGTAGCTTTATTCGTTTCCACCAGAGCCCGGGATAGCTTCTGAGATCGGAGGCACGTGCCTCCGATCTTATTCCTAACTTCCCCGAATATAAACCGCCAACCTTATCATACGAAACCCATCCAAATGATCTCAAATTCGGATACCTACAGGCCTTTCGAGGCCGTATCTTAACACTAGCCCACCCTGATGAGTCGCATATGCAGAAATATGGGAGATTCGGGGAAACTCCGGTTCTACAAACTAGACCATGAGTCGAAGATGCGGCTCCTCAAAACCCACTCCCACACCTCTAACCGTCTGGCTATGAAGCCAGGAACACGCGAAGAAAAGCAGACCCTACATCAAGGCAATAGTCACTCATCAAAAACCTGCCGCATGCCGCCGGTGTGGCGGGGGGACATAAAAGGCTCTAGAACCTGCCGCATGCCGCCGGTGTGGCGGGGGGGGGCAGGAAAGGCTCTAGGGTAAACCAACCACAGAAAAGGTACTATGGCGAGGCGAGCCCTCGTCGATATAGAGGGGGACACAGGCGCTAACACAAGGGAGAAAAAATCATGCGAAAAGCCTCCCGCGGGCCATCGGCAAGGCGGGGGGTTAGACGAGGAAACGACGAATACCCGGGATGGAAGGTGTCAACACCTACAGCCCCGCTAGGGGAGGAAGTGTTAAACAAAAAAAAACAAATCAGAACAAATGCAACACACAAAACATAAAATATGACACACAGACTCGTACACTGGTCGAACCCCCGGCTCTGGGCTGAGGAGGGCGTCGGCAGGGCGAAATTGAACAACGACAAAACGGCGACAGCCCTGCGCCTCAGATAGCGGCGTTTTACCCGAACCCTAACCCGGCACTGAGCAGGGGGTTCGGCAGGACAGAGAAAAAAAAATGGAAATAACCGCCCCAAAACTCGATGAAGACCCTCAGGACACTACGAAAGACCCAAAGACAAAGACGCAAAACTCATACCTCAAAAACATGAAGAACTATCGAGAAGCGGTGGTGGCTTGGAAGTCAAGTGTCCACGGCCGCGCCTCGCGATTCGTCTACGTTACGTTGTATTCCCCGAGGAAACGCACTGGCGATGTGAACTTGCAAGCACCAAGAACCTCGTACGGCTCCCGTTGAAGTCGTGTAGAGCGCCGGGGGAAAAGGAAGTTTAATCGGTCCCGGGTCGTCCAGAAAGCGGACCAGGTATACCATGTCCTCGGTAGTGCTCGCGCTGATTTTTCCAAGCCACCATAAACCATCGTCTCCCTGGTACCAAAAGTGGGTTCCCTTAGGGAGTACTGTGTCGTGGTAGCGACGGAGCCAATCGGCGCGGGGAACACAGGCGTAGCCCAGCGCTAGAAAACGTTCCCCGTTGTTGCGGGAGAGCTCCCGCTGTGCCGCCCCGATCCGCATTCGGCGGTAGAGGCGGTTGGTTCGGCGGTGTTGGTCCGGGTTTCCGGCCCAATAACGCAAGATTTGGGAGCGGGAGAGGTGAAGATCCATTTCCCGCTCCCAGGAGGGTTCGGAGAGTCCCGCCCAATGCGTCTTGTATAGCACCGCGATGACGCCACCTCGCCCCCGTACCGACTGATGACCAGTGATCTGCTCCACCTCCTCCAGCCGTTGGAGGGGAGTCGAAACGTCGTCTTGAGTGACGTGGTACGGTGGGGACTTCTTGGAAATTTGTTGAGCACAAACTGTGTCAGCCCCGCCGGCAGGTATTTGGGCATGTCCCCGCTGTCGAGGGGGTTGGCACAGGATTTGCAGCGCTCGATGGCCATACACCGACGAGCGTCCGAACCAGGCAGGTCGGAAGGAAGATCCAAATAAAGGAGGTTGCTCCCGAGCGGCGAGCCGTCCGGGGTCTCGGCGGCGGAGCAGGGACCGACGTCCAGGACCTTGTATGGGCCCGTCCAGTTAAGCGCGAGTTTGGCCTTGAGTACCTTGGCGTCAGTGTTCGCCTTCACACCCAGGCGGATGTTAGACGCAGAATTGTATACCCATGCCCAACCACCCACAGTGAAGTTAGGTGCCGGACGCAGCGCGTCGGCGAGGGCGGAGTTTCTGCGGTTAACACGGGAAACGGTGAGGGCGTGGTGTGCGCAGACAATGTCGTTCGCGCGCTTTTGTCGGTCGGTGGCCAAATCGCAATAGGCCAGGTGGTCACGGGTCAGACTCTGGTGTCCCACGACACCTGTGCGGTCGAAAATCGTCAGGGGGAGCCGTGGGAGTCTGCCCATGTGGACCTCGTTGGGCGCCAAACCCGTCGCCGCGCTGACAGAGTTGTTGTAAGCAAATTCCACGTGGGGCAGATGCAAGTCCCAGTCGTCTTGTCGCTCGTTGACGACCATAGCCAGCATTTGGGCCATAGTGTGATTTACCCGCTCAACGCCCCCGTTACAGTTGGGATGATATGAGCTTGTAGCAAGCTTGTGTACACCTAACAGCCGATATACAGCTTGTGAAAGCTTGGAGCAGAACTGCAGCCCGTTGTCCGAGAGTATGGTGCGCGGGCACCCCCACAAGGGGATGTATTGGTTCACCAGGATATTGGCTGTACCTTCCGCGGTGAACTCAGCGGCAGTGACGGGGAACATGTCGGCCCGACAACTGAAGCGATCGGTGAACAGCAGGATGTAGGTGTTGCCTCGTGGTGTGACCGGACGGGGGCCGACGTAGTCAACACTGACGGCGATACCTGGACCTTCCGGCAGGGGCATTGTGATGATGGGGCTAGCGGACAGTCAGCCGTGGGGTTTTCTGCGCTTGGCACTTCAAGCAGTGGCGAAGCCACCACCGGGTGCACACACTCGTGCCAATCCACCAATAAAAACGCTCCAGCATGCGCAACGTGTGCGTGGTGCCAAGGTGGCAGGAGGCCGTCGAGCGGCGAGCTTGCATGATCCAAGGGCGCATGAGCAGGGGAACGTAGATGCGAACTGGCTCGTCGTTTAGCAAGCAAGCAGCTCGCCCCACAGAGTTCGGTTTGTCAGACATTGTTGGCGGGAGTGTCGGGTTACGGACGAGTAGGACAAAGTCGTCGTCGGTTGTATGTAGTCGACCCTTACCCGCCAGCTCCTGGATGTCTGAGAGGGAGGGACGCCTGTGCAAGAGGTAGCACGCCAAAAAGTCGGGCGGCAGGACCGATGTCCGGCCGATAGAAACGTAACGCATCATGGCGTGGCACGTCGGCTCAGCGTGCTGCTCTCGCTTCCAATCGCCATGTGAGTAACGTGCGACGGAATCAGCGAAACGCAACTCAGCAGCGTTGCGAAGGGCGTCCGGCCTTGTATATGCGGTCGGCGTGCCACCAGGAGAAGGCGTGAGCCGTAAGAGAGGAGTTCCCATATAGGCTCTGCGTGGTCGCGGTCGGACGGTAGTGGCACCGTGCGGACCGGCGAGTCGACAAGAGCAGGGGTCGTGGCAGTCGACGGGGTCGGCCGCGGCCGTGGGACTCACGGCGGGGTTGTACCTCGTCTGGAGGATGGCCGAGGGGCCCCGCCGAGCTCGAATCCATAATCTACAGCGGGGGTGCATTTCCTGTTGTTGTCGCTGTTAGTCGGCACGTCGTCGACGACGGAGGGGCTGGAGTGCCAAGCATGGCGGAGACGGACACAGTCGAACCGGTGGTCGCGGCGGGGGCCGTCTCCTGTAAAGAACTCCGGGATAGATAAGTCGGCTGTGCGATGGGCGTCGCTGCAGCCAGGGCTTCTGCGGAGCCCGTGCCGCCCTCGATGGGTATGGCAAAAACCGAAGCAAAAACAGTGTCGGCGGCAGGTGAAATCGACCCGCGGCCGGTACAGCCTTCGGTAGTGGCGACGAAGGCAGAAACACGAGCGACGAATCTCCCCGGGGAAACAGAAAGGCCGTCAATCCTTATACGTGGCTCGTGTGTGCGAAAATCGTAAAAGGCGGTAGAGGTGAGAGGGAGCCCACCCAAGGCAGCATGTTCGGTGCGGGGCACGAGCCCACCCCAGACAGTGCTTTCGGCGAGGGGTTCGAGTCTACCCAAAGCAGTGCTTTCGGTGTGGGGCACGAGCCCATCCAAGACAGTGCTTTTGGCGAGGGGCCCGAGTCCACCCGAACCGACTCCTGGGATCGGCGAGGAGGGAGCGCGCAGCCCGCGGGTCCGTAGGAGGTAGATACCGCTATCTCCAAAGGGGTTGGGGCTTGTTAACCCCACGAGGTTGATATTTTTTTCAAACCACTGCGGTTGTACTCCGTAGCGGCTCTGGAAAACGGCCGGAAAAATCGGCGATGCCCTTGGCGCTGCCTTTGCGGTACTCGAGTGTGCAATCGAACGCGGTGACGAACTCAAGCTACCGCTGGACTCGTGCATTGAGGGTCCCCACTTTGCCAATGCTCTCCTGTGTCTTGTGGCCGCAGGATATGCGGAACTTTGTTCCCCTCAGTATCCTCGGAGGCGTTTGGGAACCCAAGCAATGCTGCCGGTCCCCAAATCTATAGGAGTCCAGTGCCTCTTCGAGTCGAGGGTTGCTCGACTGATATACGCGATTTTCATAGTGAACAAAACGTCGTCCAGCGTCACAGTACCCTCGACGAAACAGGGGCAGTGTTCTGACATCGCAAGGTCAGGGCCGACGCTAGAAGCTATCTCCACAACTTCACGGCTTTTCATTGGCCAACGCGCCCGAGAAATAGGTCGGAAACGCCGAAGGGGAAGCTTTGCGAGCGCTGGCCGTGTGAACGGTCCGGTTGCGGCGCGGACGAGATTTCTTGGTTCTTGCACTCGCAGTGCAGGTGCGGAACCGACTAGGGGAGGCCGGGTGCGCCGACCCGGTCTCATTGTCGCAAATAGCTGCGCGAACGGCAGAAAGTGCCTCACCGAGCAAGTTTTTCCTCTCCCCTGGCATGGGTTGTTGGCCCTGGGACCATCCGCCCGGAGACCAATGTCCCACACTGGGTTCAGAGGGCTGGATTCAGCCAGAAGCTTGTTGTCAGAGCTCAAAAGATAATTTTTCATGGCTGGGTTCTGCGTAAATTTTGGCGTAGGTGCCAGGTGACACGGCGTTTTGCTTCTCCCTGTCCCCAACAGCGGAATCAAAGTTGCCCACGCCTCGACCGATGCGTTTGCGTGTGCTTGGACGAGGCGACGACATAATGAGCCCCACTGCTCGATGGTCTTGCAAAAACTTGGTCTTTTCGGCCATCATGTCTAGCCCCGCGCAAGAATATGGCACATCGTCCACGGCAAACGACGAAGGGCACCACGGTGGAAAATAGGATTGGGACTGCCAGAATAACACCATTTTGTCTGTGGAGTATTCGAGAGAAGGGTCAAACACCGTGTTGGTTTGGGGCTGCAATGTCCCCGTCCGGGAACACCAGGCCTCGGGAGCACGACGCGGATCCGAACCCGTGATATCTCGCCTCGGGTCTTTCATCGTTCGTTGGCGGAAAAGCGCGAGAATCCGCTCTAACTGCGCCCGAAAAATGGCAAAAACCGACGGTGCCAACCCGTCGGTAGCCTCGTTGGACATTTGTGGGTCAGCAATGTCCCCTTCTGGGAACACCAGTCCTCGGCTATTTGGGCCTGTAATGTCCCCTTGTGGGAGCACCAGGCCTCGGGAGCAACATGCGAGTCCGAACCTGGGGTTTCTCGCCTCGGGTCCTCCTCACTCGCTGGCGGAAACTCGTAAGAAGCCGCCCTCATTACACCCGAAAAAGAGTCCAACACCGACGGTGCCAACCCGTCGGTAGCCTCGTTGGGCATTTGGGTCTGTAATGTCCCCCTCTGGGAACACCAGTCCTCGGCTCTTTGGGCCTGTAGTGTCCCCCTCAGGAACACCAGGCCTCGGGAGCACGACGCGAGTCCGAACCCACGGTTTCTCGCGCCGTGGCCTCTTCGCTCTTTGGCGTATAATAGCAAGAAAACTGCTCTAACTGAACCCGAAGGGGCAGGGGCTCTGAGCTGTTTCTGCTTGACGAGAGGCGCGATTCTTCCGTAAAATTACGGGAATAGCGTCCAGCTGATCAGGCTGGAGGCCGTGGAGTCACCACTGGCCCGTCGCGCAGTGTCGGATCTTCTTCCTGTGCCACTGGGGCAGACGTAGCCTGAAACACGTGGGTTAGCGTGTTAAAAGACGAAGCAGGGTCCGTAAACCCTGTGGGCGTCTTCTGGAGCGGAGCTCAGGCAAGGTAATATTATTTTTACCCGAGGAGGCTCTCTTCCGTTATGTCTCGTGGAGAAGGGAGACGAGGTAGCTAATCTTGTCGACTCCTCCTTGATGGAAAAAAGGACAGAGCGTCCGCTGTTATCGCGAGCAAACACCGGATCGAGCCTCGCAAAAGATCTCGGTGTTGTAGTGTTGGCCTTCCCACACCTCAAATCGACCGCCACCTCGTGGTCAGAAAAATTGTTTCGAGGGTCGACCGCCCCACACCTCAAACCGACCGCCACCGCCTGGTCAGGGAGAGGGGGGGATGAACACATACGCGTAAAAAGGCGACGCGCCGTCACCGCAGCTATATTGTTGCGCGGCGCGTGCCTTGGGGGGGGAGCGCGCAAAGCGCAGGCTCCCGTGCCATGTTTGATGGGGGCGACGTTTGGAGCGCGTACCCCCATTGCTGAGTTCATGCCGCGGCTGAGGGAAACGGCGCCGGAAGCGTGGTTCCCGTTGACGAACTCAGACCATGACCGAAGGGAACGTCGCTGAAAGCGCGCGTTCTCGCCGTCAAAAGAGAAAGAAAATAAAAAATTACCTGGCTGGAGGAAACCACGCTTGAAGCGCTAGTTCCCGCCGCCGGTACTACGCCGTGAGAATCGTCCGCAGACGGCGTAGGAGCCCGTGGGCTCTTGGCAGAGGCAATCTGTGCTGCGTTACTGGACAGGCTAGCAACAGAACACGAGTATCTTCTGAAAACGAAATAGGTACCCCCCGACAGTGTTGTCGACGGTGCCGTACCGCCGTCGAGCTGTCGATTGCCGTTACGGAATGTGCCAGGTTGGCGCGCAAATTTATTTTCGCCCGGGTTGTGGGCGGCTCCAAAGCGCATTCGAGGAGCAGGAGCGGGGGCAGAAGAAGCGGGCGAGCGCAGGATACCACCATGGTGATCCGACGTGTATGTGGTATCGTTGTAACAGTTTACTTGGCCCTGATCCTGAAAGATGGCGACGATTTTTCTTGTGGTTGTTTGGGCGAGAGGATTTGTCGTCTCGGCGGTAGCAGATCATGCGTGTTTGTCAACGTCGGTGCGCGTTATCGTCGCCAAGTTGGCCTAGTTCAGGGTTCAAGCAGCCACTCGCGGTAATATAAGGATGCCTACAATGCTTGAAGGAATGGTTGTCTTCGTGGCAGTTGAGGCAAAGCCTCCGGTTTTCCCGGAGGGCATTAGCGCGAGGTGAAAGGAGGCCGCTCCAAAGGGGAGGGTCGTCTGTCTTAAACGAGGCCTTAACGGCGAAACCTTCTGCATAATGATGCTCTTCTAGTGGCCAGCAGTTCGATGTGTGGTCAAGCCAAGGGTCAGATGAATCATCGATGGGCATGGCAGTTGAATGATGGCTCGATCCCGTGTGCCACGAAAGCGACTGGGACGGCACTCGGCCCTGGCCGCGCCCATGATCTGCGGGCCGGGGCCCCGACAGGGCGCATGACCGCGCTCCCGTCGAAAAAACAGGGAGAGAAAAAAATGTTTCGCCGTTGACGGCAGGTGTCTTTTTAGTCACTAAAAGCCCGCCACATAGCATCCAACGAGGCGTATGGCCGCGGGTTTGTTGCCTGTGAACCAGGGTACAACGCAGGCAGGAGAGCCGGAAATTGCTCATTCGCCGCCACCCGAACCACCTCCAACACCACATCCGTTCCCGGAGACAAAACACGCTCACTCCGCGTAGCGGTCGGCATAAGTACGCGAAACTCCACTGAAATCAGAAAAGGCATGCCGTTACACATTCCAAAAGTATGCAACGTAATGTAGCCCTCCTCCGTGTCAACCCCGTCGAAGTGCGTGATCAGCAGACGCAACAGGAGGGTGAAAGCCTCAGGCAGATGCTCCTCCTGCCATGGCTCTTGACAATTTTTGCCTGCTACCACGACCACCTCGCTGTGGTACGTGCTCGAGAACGAAGACGAGCGGGAGGAGGTTGACGAGCCGTCCCACGCTGAACGTCCTCTCGCGCCATTCCTCTGCCAGAGCGGCGGCCAACTGCCCCGGTTGTTGGACCGAAGTTGCCCCCTCGGCGGCGCCCTCAGGCACACCAGCACCCGATGCGCTGTCACCCCCGCGGCGGTGGTGGTGGTCGCCACCCCCACCATTTTTGCCGCCACCCACACAGTTGCGGTCCCCGCGGTCGCGACTGTCGCGACATTTTCCCCGGTTTCGTTCTGCCAACTCTTCCTCCGGGGTCCGGCCAAAAGACAGGGTCGGGGTCCTCGTCGTGGGCTATCAGCAGGGCCTTGACGAGGGCAAGGGTCGGGGCGGCTCTCGTCTGTCTAGCATAGGGCGTACAATCCACGCGAGCCCAGGCCGCTTCCATTGAGGACGTCCGCTTGCCGCGACGCCGGCCTCTCTGACGAGAGGAGGGCGCAGGCCGTTTCCACCACCGCGGGTCGCCAACGCTGAGGAGAAGTCTACCCGCGGTACAGGCGCCATGCACGCGACGATGCCCGTGAAGAAGGCGTCGTTCCCGGGTCGTGGTCGCTGGAGTGCGACACCCTGCGGGCGCGACGAAGGCAAGGGGCCGCGTTAGCTCCCGCCGCAGCCGACGCAACTGATTGAGCGAGGGCTTGTTGCGCCCTCTTCGCAACCAGGGACGACTCCCGCGCAGCGGTCTTCGCCTGCTCGATATCTTCGTCAAACCGACGTCGGCGTGCTATCGTCTGGTTGGCGTCGTCGAGCGCCCGCTGGGCCCGCGCCGCCGCGTATGCCAAGTCCAAGGGGGCGGCATGGGCGCCCCGGTCCCGGGAGCTCTGGGGGTGGCGCTCTGTCGAGCGCGGAGAGCCCAGATGGCGGCGGTGGTGCCCTGTCGAGCGCGGGGGGGGCAGCTGGTGGCGCTCCCCCGGGGCTGGCGAGAGCTGGCGTCGAGACACTCCCGAGTCCGGTGGGGGTTGGTCCGTCTTCTTAGCGCGAACCAGCGATCGACCCGCTTGGTTGGTGGGAACGGGTGGAGGTATGGTGCTCCGTCTTCTGTCTCGTCAACGGAACCCGCCACCGGTGGTTCCCCCCGTCTCGAGTCGCGGCATCTCGAGCGAGCTCTCCCTGTCTCGTGGGCATCCAGGTTGGGGTGCGTGGAAGACCTCAGCCAGCCCCGAGTAGCCCCCATCGTCACTGGTGGACATGGTGCCTAGGTGTAATGAAGGGGGGGGGGGGGATTAGGAACGACGCGTGAAGAAGCTATGGAGACAGATAAATTGTTGTGGTGTTCCTGCTCCAAGGAGCGGTACATCTGTGTTTCAGCAAACAGCAACAATATGGGCCTTGAATTCGTCCAGCCTCAGTGATGGTCGCAGCCACGTCAACTAGCCGTATAAGAGGAGTACAGCAGTAACAAGGTACCAATCATCATAACCGCAACATAAGAGCAGCGCCCAGTCTCACCGCAGGGTATATGGGTAACGCCCGCGCGAACCGCAGTACAAGGAGCCAAAACTGGGCAGCATTGACCCTAACCGCAGTGCAGGGGGTGCAACACAGTAAGGGTACGTCTGCAGCCATCGCACTTAAACAGGCATCATTCAACCTAGGCGGGGGGAGGTAGCACAGAAAAGCGTCGCCCAAAAAGCCCACGCTCATCGGACCAAAACAGGCAGCATTTACCCTAGGTGTAGTGTAGGGGTTATCACAATAAAGGTTCGCCCAACACGCCGACGCTCATCGCACCAAAACAGGCAGCATTTACCGTAGGTGTAGTGTAGAGGTGGAAGCACAGTGTAAGATCGCCCAACACGCTGACACTCAGCGCACCAAAACGGGCAGCATTTACCCTAGGTGTAGTGTGGGGGGGGAGCACAGTGAAAGGTCACCCAACACGCTGACACTCGTCGCACCAAAACAGGCAGCATTTAACCTAGGTGTAGTGTGGGGGGGGAGCACAGTGAAATGTCACCCAACACGCTGACACTCGTCGCACCAAAACAGGCAGCATTTACCCTAGGTGTAGTGTAGAGGTGGAAGCACAGTGTAAGATCGCCCAATACGCTGACACTCATCGCACCAAAACGGGCAGCATTTACCCTGGGTGTAGTGTAGGGGTGGAAGCACAGTGTAAGATCGCCCAGCACGCTGACACTCATCGCACCAAAACGGGCAGCATTTACCCTAGGTGTAGTTTAGGGGGGGGAGCACAGTGGAAGGTCACCCAATACGCTGACACTCGTCGCACTAAAACAGGCAGCATTTACCCTAGGTGTAGTGTAGGGGTGGAAGCACAGTGTAAGATCGCCCAACACGCTGACACTCATCGCACCAAAACCGGCAGCATTTACCCTAGGTGTAGTGTAGGGGGGGGAGCACAGTGAAAGGTCACCTAACACGCTGACACTCGTCGCACCAAAACAGGCAGCATTTAACCTAGGTGTAGTGTAGGGGTGGAGACACAGTGTAAGATCGCCCGACACGCTGACACTCAGCGCACCAAAACGGGCAGCATTTACCCTAGGTGCAGTGTAGGGGGGGGAGCACAGTGAAAGGTCACCCCACACGCTGACACTCGTCGCACCAAAACAGGCAGCATTTAACCTAGGTGTAGTGTAGGGGTGGAAGCACAGTGTAAAATCGTCCAACACGCTGACACTCATCGCACCAAAACGGGCAGCATTTACCCTAGGTGTAGTGTAGGATCGCCCACCACGCTGACACTCAGCGCACCGAAACGGGCAGCATTTAACCTAGGTGTAGTGTAGGGGGGGGAGCACAGTGGAAGGTCACCCAACACGCTGACACTCGTCGCACCAAAACGGGCAGCATTTAACCTAGGTGTAGTGTAGGGGTGGAAGCACAGTGTAAGATCGCCCAACACGCTGACACTCATCGCACCAAAACGGGCAGCATTTACCCTAGGTGTAGTGTAGGGGGGGGGCACAGTGAAAGGTCACCCAACACGCTGACACTCGTCGCACCAAAACGGGCAGCATTTAACCTAGGTGTAGTGTAGGGGTGGAGGCACAGTGTAAGATCGCCCAACACGCTGACACTCATCGCACTAAAACGGGCAGCATTTACCCTAGGTGTAGTGTAGGGGGGAAGCACAGTGAAAGGTCACCCAACACGCTGACACTCGTCGCACCAAAACGGGCAGCATTTACCCTAGGTGCAGTGTAGGGGGGGAGCACAGTGAAGGATCGCGCAGCCAACCGTATAAAAATGGGCAGCATCTGCCCCCACAGCAGTAGTGTGGTGGGGGGTAGGACAGTATACGTTCGCGCACCAACCGTATATAAAAAAAAACGGGCAGTATAACCCCCCCAAACAAAGTGGTTTCCCCCGACCGCACTGAAGGGGGACGGTCGCGCCTGCAGTAGTGCTGATTGCTGCAGTATCACTGCTGTGTTGACAGGTAACGGTAATTTCAACCGCACCAAGATGGGTAGTGTAGTACCAACACCAGCTGTAGAAAAATGTGCACGCCCACAGTCGAATAGAAAGGCTGTTTGCCCCCAAAGGTACCGCATTGAACGGGCTGTTCTCCACTGCACTAGTAAAAACTGTGAAGCGCAGTATCTCCGCGAACTGTGTAGTAAGCGCTCTGTAACGGGCAGTAGCTGTCCGAACATGTGCAGAGAAGAAGAAAAACAAATTCCAGCGTAGACCCTAGCAATATCGTGAAGGGCAGCACATGTACGGGCAGGAAGACGGCCTAACGCCCGGACAGCTGAAAAAAAAATCCGTACCCACTCCCACCGATAAAGGGACAGTTACGTTGACAGCAGTGCAGAGTGCCGCACGGTCACAGCTGTGCATACACAGAAAGTGGTATTATAGTCCCCGCGTACCCATGAATGGGAGAATATAGGGCATCGCACACACCAACAGCCTTGCCCAAAAAGCCAGCACAGAGTTTCAGCGTTCACTAGGTTCAAGTTTTAGTCACGGAGGGGCCAGGACGAAAAAAAAACCTCTCGAATCGAACTTGCAAGGAGCACTCGCACAGCAGTGGGGGGTGTCAGAGCTGCGGTGCTGTAACTGTGGACGCTGGGACAGTGAAGGGTCGAGCTATGTGGTGTATGTGCAGGAGCAAAGTAGGCGGCTTGGCTGCTGTACAGTGACTTCTACAGCAGAGAATCCGGCGGTATATGGCAGGCATCGACAGCGAGCCCATTGTGCTGCACTGTAGTTGGCACCTCTGCAAAAATGATGGTGGTTGAAGCTACGCGACGGACAGCAGTAGTGGAACGCTGTTGATCGAGAAAGATCGGAGAGAGGTCCGAGGTGCCAAATTCGTAGCTTGTACTGATTTCGGCAGAAAGGGGGCACAAGGGCAGCTGCTTGTTCGACGCACAAGAATGATCGACGTATGTTCTGAAACCCATACGATAACGCGTGTACTGGAAAATACGCCAAACGAAAAAGCCCAAACATTCCACGAGCACCGCCTGTTTCTTCCCAGGTAGATCACAAGGAAGGAGCCCCGACATGAGCTCCTACAGCACGGTGCCCGTAGTCCAAGGGGGTCCCGCGAAGGACGGTCTGGCACCGACCGCAAGGATGTGCTGGGCGATGGGCGGTCTCAGCGAGCGAAGTCCCCTTCGAATGTCATTCGAAGGGTTAATTCCAGTATGCTTGTCCGTGGCATGTCGTGCATATGCCTCCGAGCCCCAAAGCGCGAAAAAAAAGTACGAGTCGATGGCCGATCTTGGGGCTTGTGCTGGCAACTCGCGGATATGTGCTGTGCAACATGCCGGGAGAGCGCGGAGCAAACAAGTCTGATGGGTGGGGCTCGGGCAGTTCCACTGCGGAGTGGTCTATGACCAGCTGGCGGTGAACTGATGCGGCCAAAGGCCGGGACGAGGGGTGTGCTCCGAAGAGCAGTGTCGTCCGCCCGTACTCGGAAAGTGTCCTCTGTGTGGTGCGTGCCCAGCAACCAACAGGAGGGACCAAAATTCGAGACGAGGAGTGTGCTCCGCAGAGCAGAGTCGTCCGCAGGTACTTGGAAGGTGTCGTCCGTGTGGTACGTGCGCGGCGACCAACAGGAGGGGCCCCTGCCATCTCACTGCTGTTGTGGTCGCCGTTGTAGGAGGAAGGGCGCTCCCTCCATTGAGAAGCCACCCGAGAAGGAACAGGGGTTGTGGGCTCGATGGAAAGCAAAAGCAAATTCGCTACGAAAAAAAAATCGGAGAGACCGGAAGAACGCTGCTACAATAGCATATCAAGCTCGACGACGCGACATGTGAAATTAATAGGTGGGGGACACAGAGTGCCCCCTGCAGGTCTGCCAATTGAGCAGGTCCTCGGAGAGTACTCACTTTTGTTCCTTCGTAGAGATGTAGCTTTATTCGTTTCCACCAGAGCCCGGGATAGCTTCTGAGATCGGAGGCACGTGCCTCCGATCTTATTCCTAACTTCCCCGAACATAAACCGCCAACCTTATCATACGAAACCCATTCAAATGATCTCAAATTCGGATACCTACAGGCCTTTCGAGGCCGTATCTTAACAGTTAAGTTAAATTTTTTCAAGTTTAGGTTAGTCTAGTTCAGTTTAGGTTAGCTTAGTATTTTAGTTTAGTTTAGTTTAGTTAGTTCAGTTTAGTTTAGTTGAGTTTTTTTCGTTTTGTTTTGTTTTGTTTTGTTTTGTTTAGTTTAGTTCCGTGTCGTTTTGTTTCGTTTAGTTTAGTTCCGTGTCGTTTTGTTTTGTTTAGCATGGTTCGGTTTAGTTCGGTAATGTTGAGTTGAGCTTAGTTCAGTTCTGTTTGGTTTTGTTTAGTATAGTTTAGTTAGGTTAGTTCCATTTGGGTCACTTTAGTGTCTTTCAGTTTAGTGTAGTTTTAGTAAGTTTTGTTTAGTTTAGTTTTTTTTCGTTTCGTTTTGATTTGTCTTGTCTTGTTCAGTTGTGTTTCGTTTTGTTCGGTTTCGTTTGGTTTGGTTTGGTTTTTGTTTAGGTTAGGTTAGTTGGGTTTAGATTAGTTCAGTTTAGTTTTGTTTTGTTTAGTTTAGTGTAGGTATGTGGAGTGTCGTTTAGTTTCGTTTAGTTTAGTGTAGTTTAGTTAGGTTTTGTTTCCGCAAGTTTTGTAAGGTTAAGACATATTTAATTTAGTTTAGTGTGGATTACTTCATATCAGTTTTGTTCAGTTTAGAGAGTTTAGTTAAGTTCAGGGTAGATCAGTTTAGTTCAGTTTCATTCAGTTTAGTTTACTGAGTATGGTTTGGTTTAGATTACTTGAACATATTTTACATTAGTTTAGTGTTGTTTAGCTTAGCTTGGCTAGGTTTTGTATTTTTTTGTTAGTGTTTTTTCTTTCGTTTAGTTTAGTTAAACTAGGTTTAGTTTTGATTCGTTTTGTTTAGTTTAACTCAGTTCAGTTCAGTTTTTTTTTGTTTATTTTTGTTTAGTTTTGTTGAGTTTCGTTTAGTTCAGTTGTTTTCAGGAAAGTTTAGTTTATTTTAGTTCAGTTCAGTCCAGTTTAGTATAGTTTTATTTTAGTTGAGGTAAGTTTTAGCTACTTTAGTTGAGTTTACTTTAGTGTCGTTTAGTTTAGCTGAGTTAGGTATAGCTTAGCTTAGTTTAGTTTAGTTGAGTTTAGTGTACTTATCTTTTACTTCGTTGTAGTTTAGATGAGTTGAGTTAAGTTTAGTTTAATTGAGTTTAGTTTAGTTTTGTTTAGTTTAGTTGAGTTATGTTCACTTTCGTTCAGTTTCGTTTCGTTCAGTTAAGTTTGGTATGGTTGTGTTAGTTCAGTTTAGTGTAATTTGGTTGAGTTTAGTTGAGTTTATTTTTGCTTTAGTATAGTTGATTTTAGTTGAGTTAAGTTTAGTCTACTTCAGTTTAGTTTAGTCAAGTTCAGTTTAGGTTAGCTTAGTATTTTTTTCTCGTTTAGTTTAGTTAGTTCAGTTTAGTTTAGTTAAGTTTTTTCTGTTTCGTTTTGTTTTGTTTTGTTTCGTTTAGTTTTTTTCTTGTCGTTTCGTTTCGTTTAGCATGGTTTGGTTAAGTTCGGTAATGTTGAGTTGAATTTAGTTCAGTTCATTTTAGTTTAATTTAGTTTAGTTTAGTTCCATTTAGGTCACTTTTGTGTCTTTTAGTTTAGTGTAGTTTCAGTTAGTTTTGTTTAGTTTAGTTTAGTATTTTTTATGTTTTTTTTTGTTTTGTCTTGTTCAGTTGTGTTTCGTTTCGTTCGGTTTCGTTTGGTTTAATTTGGTTTTTGTTTGAGTTAGGTTTGTTGAATTAAGTTTGGTTGAGTTAAGTTTTGTTTTGTTTATGTTAGTTCAGGTATGTTTAGTGTCGTTTAGTTTCGTTTAGTTTAGTTCAGTTAGGTATCGTTGAGTTAGTTTAGTTTAGTATCGTTTAGTTGAGTTGAGTTCAGTTGAGTTGAGTTGAGTTCAGTTTAGCCCAGTTAAGTTTTGTTTAGCCTAGTGCAGTTATGTTTAGGGCACTTTAGATTAGGTTATTTATTTTTTCTAGTTGAGTTGATTTGTTTTTTGTTTAATTCAGTCAATATTGTTTCAGTTTAGTTTTATTTAGTTTAGCTTAATTTAGTTCAGTTTGATTTTGTTTTGCTTATTTTGGTTGAGTTTCGTTTAGTCCAGTTTAGTCCAAATTAGTGAAGTTCAGATCAGTTAAGGTTACTTTGGTTCAGTTTAGTTGTGTTTTTGTTAATTTGAATGAAGTTTAGTTTAGTTAAGTTAAGTTGACTTCAGTTTCGTTTACTTTGAAATAAAAACTTTAGTTTAGCTGACTTCAGTTTAGTTCAGCTTAATTTAGATTTGTTAAGTTTAGGTCGGTGTAGTTTGGTTCAGTTTAGTCAAGTATAGTTCAGTTGAGTTGTGCTTTGTTTTGTTTTGTTTAGTTTAGTTGTGTTTAGATTCGTTCAGATTTGTTTAGATTAGTTTAGAGTAGCTTAGTTCAGTCTAGTTGAGTTTACGTTAGGTTTGTTTAGTCAAGTTTCGTTTAGTTTAAACAGCGAATCATTTATGCTGAGGATGGTGCTTTTTGTTGAGGATGAAAAACAATCGGAAAAATTCCGAGCAACAGCAAAAAAATTTTCTCCGAGAAATATTCCAACGTCTGCGTAATGGACGCAGCACATTGTCAGTGTCGTCGTGAGATGCGTGGCTTGTGTTGTCCCACACACACCGCACGACTCTGCTGCGATAAGGACTGGACCTCGATAGGGCACGGATGAGTACAGAGGGCGGGAAAAGGTAGTGTGGGGGTCGGAGAACAACACAACGAGCGGACGCATGCCCGAGTGAAAAAAATTTGCTCGTCTTGGTTGACGAGTCACGTCGGAGAAGTTCTTGTTCTGCTCCTGACCATAACTCGTACTTCGCCACATAGAAGCAAGTACCACCCTCACCAGTTGATACGCTCTTGCAAATTACGCTACTCTACTGACGCGAGGAGGTTTGGAGACGATTGATGCCCT
The DNA here is from genome assembly GCA_012845835.1 of Undaria pinnatifida. NCBI lineage: Eukaryota > Phaeophyceae > Laminariales > Alariaceae > Undaria > Undaria pinnatifida. The sequence continues at coordinate 6,031,196 of JABAKD010000007.1, forward strand.
ACAGGGCTCGAGTAAGGAGGTGGTGTGGTGGACTACTGTTGTTTTGGGCGGACGTTCATGCAATCAACCCAGAACCCATGTCTCAAACCCTCACCGGAGATTGTTCTTGCTCCTCACCTCTACGGAAATCTCCCCACAGAGGCCAGCTCCACCCCAACCAGCAGACACACCATTGAGCCTCACATTACTTTACCGCCGCGGGGAGTTTGAGAGTCGATCGGATATCCAGGGCCCGAGTTAGGAAGTGGTGCAGCCGACTGCTGTACGCACTTGTCGCATCGTGGTGCGGCAGAGTTTTGATATTTTTCGGCCTGGCACACTCCCTCAAACATCGATCGACATGTATGCGCTGGTGCTTGCTCCTCACCGCTACCAAACTCTCCCCACAGAGGCCAGCACCACTCCCAACAGTCGGTACGCCGTTCAAACTTCCACAGCAGTACTTGTAGCGCGAGAAGGTTTGGGGTCGACTGGTTGTCTAGAGAGGGTTCAAGTTAGGAGTGTGGTGCTGTCTACTGCTGTAAGCTTTGTCGAAGTAGGGGGCTGCCGATTTGTTTTTTCAAACCGTCACCCGTGTGTCTGGAACTTCGATCGAATTGTGCTTGTGCTTGCTCCTTTCCTCGCCAACAGAGAAGCAGCAATGCTGCTGCTGTTGCTGATGCTGCCGCTGCTGCTGCTATTGCTACAGAAGTAGTATATGTAGGCTGTGGCTCGGGAGCGTTTATCTAGTTCGCTCGCTCTTGGCAGTGGAAAGGCTCTTTTCTGTTAGTTGCCTTGCTGTGGTCAACAGCAAAAGAAGCAAACGTATTAGACTAGACTATACTTCGTACAGCACAGTAGGTAGTCATTGATCAAAAGCGATGTACGAAGTACTTAGCACAGCAGACAAGGTACGCTGCTGTCGTGGCGGAAACGCAAAATACAAGAGACGACGGCCGCGGGTCATCAATGATTGAGCCTGTCTCTCCCCTCTTACTGCCTGTTCCTCTCAGACTCTGGATGAACCGCACTGACATAGAGTGGTGGGTATGGGGTGTGGTCAACAAGAAAGCACTTCTAAACGGCATGTCCCCACCCAAAGTAAAAATACCAACACTTACCATTATACTGGACCAAAATATATATACCCTCTAAATAAAAACTAATCTATATTGTATATTACAATAACCAACAACGCAGCTTGCAAAGATGAGTATTGACCTAAAATTCGTCGAACTCACGGCTGACGTCCTGGAAATTTGTTTATAAAAAGGACAGACAGACGCTGCCTGCGTGCTGTGAAAGGGAGGACAGTTTTTTTTTGTGTTGATTTGTATCACAGGTCCGTCGGACCATCAAGTACCGCGTTGACTCCGTTTCGGCGAATTTGGGTTTCAAACAATTAATGGGTCCACTTCTGGAAGGTTTCATGTTCAGAACAATTGTCGGTCGGATGTTCGAGCGACATTTGATTCTTGGAAGTACTGGAATAGACGAAATTCATTTTCAGGCCAAAGTCGGTGATTTTAAAATGAGTGTTCCAAATGTTTTGTCTCGAGGGTTGAAAAAAAATAATCTTCCAACACTTGGCGAACATGCGATTCTTAGCGGTCCGCCGGGGAACCTGAAACAAATCATCATCCAGATGTGTGCTTCGGATGATTCAAGTCATAGACAACAACCAATCGACTCCAATCCTTCCCGCGCCCGTGCAGTCGAGGAGCACTGGTTTCAAGTTTCATAGTCTAGGCATGCTGACTAACAAGGGTGGTGCTGGCCTCTGTGGGGAGATTACGGTAGCAGCAAGCACAAGCACAATTCGATCAAGGTTCCAGACACGGGTGACGGTTTGAAAAAACAAATCGGCAGCCCCCTACTTCGACACAGCTTACAGCAGTAGACAGCACCACACTCCTAACTTGAGCCCTCTCTAGACAACCAGTCGACCCCAAACCTTCTCGCGCTACAAGTACTACTGTGGAAGTTTGAACGGCGTACCGACTGTTGGGGTTGGGGCTGGCCTCTGTGGGGAGAGTTTGGTAGCGGTGAGGAGCGAGCACCAGCACATACATGTCGATCGATGTTTGAGAGAGTGTGCAAGGCCGAAAAATATCAAAACTCCGCCGCACCACGATGCGACAAGTGCGTGCAGCATTCAGCTGCACCACTTCCTAACTCGGGCCCTGGATATCCGATCGACTCTCAAACTCCCCGCGGCGGTAAAGTAATGTGAGGCTCAATGGTGTGTCTGCTGGTTGGGGTGGAGCTGGCTTCTGTGGGGAGATTTTCGTAGAGGTGAGGAGCAACAACAATCTCCGATGAGGGTTTGAGGCATGGGTGCTGGGTTGATTGCATGAACGTCCGCCCAACACAACAGTAGCCCACCACACCACCTCCTTACTCGAGCCCTGTAGGGCACCAATCGTCTCCAAACCTCCTCGCGTCAGTAGAGTAGCGTAATTTGCAAGAGCGTATCTACTGGTGAGGGTGGTACTTGCTTCTATGTGGCGAGGTACGAGTTATGGTCAGGAGCAGAACAAGAACTTCTCCGACGTGACTCGTCAACCAAGACGAGCAAATTTTTTTCACTCGGGCATGCGTCCGCTCGTTGTGTTGTTCTCCGACCCCCACACTACCTTTTCCCGCCCTCTGTACTCATCCGTGCCCTATCGAGGTCGAGTCTGTATCGCAGCAGAGCCGTGCGGTGTGTGTGGGAAAAAACAAGCCACGCATCTCACGACGACACTGACAATGTGCTGTGTCCAACACGCAGCCGTTGGAATATTTCTCGGAGAAAATGTTTTGGCTGTTGCTCGGAATTTTTCCGATTGTTTTTCATCCTCAACAAAAAGCACCATCCCCAGCATAAATGATTCGATGTTTTTAGCTTAGTTCAGTTTTTTTTTTTTTTTTTTTCTTTTTCATCAAGTTTTGTTTTTTTTTGTTTTGTTTCCTTTCGTTCAGTTCAGTATGGTTTGGTTTAGTTAAGTAAAGTTGAGTTAAGGTCAGTTCAGTTCAGTTTCGTTCACTATTGTTTTGTTGGATTTTGTTTAGTTTAGTCTAGTTTAGTGGACTTGAGTTTAGTTTATTTGGGTTTTATTTACTCTAGGTTGGTTTAGTAGAGTGTAGTTTAGCTAAGTTTTGTTTGAATTAGTTTAGTTTATTTATTTATTTATTTATTTATTTATTTTTGTTGTTGTGTTTTGTTTCGTTCGGTTTCGTTACATTTGGTTTTGTTTTGTTTAGGTTAAGTTTGTTTCGTATAGTTTTTTTTTCCATTTTTTTTTTAGTTTAGTTAAGTTAAGTTTAGTTTCCGCAAGTTTTGTTCAGTTAAGACATATTTGATTTAGTTTGGTTAAGATTACCTCATATCAGTTTCGTTCAGTTTAGATAGTTCAGTTAAGTTTAGGGTAGGTTTATTTAGTTTAGTTTCATTCAGTTTAGATAAACCGAGCATGGTTTGGTATAGTTTAGTTCAGCATTTTAAACGTTAGTTTAGTGTTGTCTAGCTTAGCTTGGCTAGGTTCTGAGTTTTTAATTTTTTTTTTTTTTTTCGTTTTAACTAGGTTCAGTTTTGTTTCGTTTAGTTTAGTCCAATTCAGTTCAGTTCAGTTCAATTTTGTTTTGTTTTGTTTTGTTTTGTTTTTTTTTGTAGTGTTTTGTTTCGTTCGGTTTCAATACATTTGGTTTTGTTTTGTTTAGGTTAGGTTAGTTTACTTTAGCTTAGTTTAGTTCTTCTCAGTTTATTTTCGTTTAGTTTATTTAGGTTTAGTTTTCGCAAGTTTTGTTTAGTTAGGACATATTTGGTTTAGTTTTGTTAAGATTACTTCACATCATTTTTTTTCAGTTAAGAGAGTTTAGTTGAGTTCAGGGTAGGTTAGTTTAGTTTAGTTTCATTCAGTTTAGATTAACTGAGTATGGTTTAGTATAGAGTAGTTTAGCTTTTTTGGCGTTAATTTCGTGTTGTTCAGCTTAGCTTGGCTGGGTTTTGTATTTTTTTTTTTTCTGTTTAGTTATGTTCAAGTAGGTTTAGTTTTGTTTCGTTTAGTTTAGGTCAATTCAGTTCAGTTCAGTTTTGTTTTGTTTAGTTATGTTTAGTTTTGTTTAGTTTTGTTTAGTTTTGTTTACTTCAGTTTTGTTGACAGTTTTGTTTAGTTTTTTTTAGTTCAGTTGATTGTAGTAAAGTTTAGTTTAGTTTAGTTTTGTTCAGTTTAGTTTAGTATAGTTTAGTTTAGTTCTAGTTTAGTTGAGGTAACTTTTGTTTAGTTTAGTATAGTTTTTTTTAGTGTCTTTTTTGTTTAGCTTAGTTAGGTTTAGGTTAGCTTAGTTTAGTTTAGTTGAGTTTAGTTCAGTTTTTTTCAGTTCGGTGTAGTTTAGTTGAGTTTATTTGAATCAAGTTTAGTTGAATTCAGTTAAGTTTTGTTAAGTTCAGTTGAGGTATGTTCACTTTCGTTAATTTTTTTTTTTTTAGTTTAGTTTGGTATGGCTGTGTTAGTTTGATTTTGTTTAGTTTAGTTGAGTTTAGTTGAGTTTAATTTAGCTTTGTATGGTTGAGTTTAATTGAGTTAAGTTTAGTTTATTTCATTTTAGTTTAGTCTAGTTTATTTCAGGTTAGCTCAGTATTATAGTTTCGTTTAGTTTAGTTTGTTCAGTTTAGTTTAGTTGAGCTTTTTTTGTTTTGGTTGTTTTGGTTAGTTTTTTTTAGTTTAGGTCCGTGTCGTTTCGTTTACTTTAGTATGGTTTGGGTTAGTTCGGTAAAGTTTAGTTAAGTTTAGGTCAGTTCTGTTTAGTTTAGTTTTGTTTAGATAAGATTAGTTTAGTTCCATTCAGGTCACTTTAGTGTCTTTTAGTTTAGTGTAGTTTCAGTTAGTTTTGTTTAAATTAAAAATATAATTTTTTGTTTTGTTTTGGTTTGTTTTGTTTTGTTTTTTCTTGTTCAGTTGTGTTTCGTTTTGTTCGGTTTGGTTTGGTTTGGTTTGGTTTTTGTTTAGGTTAGGTTAGTTGAGTTTAGTTTAGTTGAGTTTAGTTTTGTTCGGTTTAGTTTAGTTGAGGTATGTTTAGTGTCGATTAGTTTGGTGTAGTTTAGTTTAGTTTAGTATCGTTGAGTTAGTTTAGTTTAGTATCGTTTAGTGGAGTTCAGTTGAGTTGAGTTGACTTGAGTTTAGTTTAGCCCAGGTAAGTTTTGTTTAGCCTAGTTTAGTCATGTTTAGTGCACTTTAGATAAATTTTTGTGTTTATAGTTTAGTTTAGTTGTTATTGGTTTAATCCAGGTAATATTGTCTCAGTTCAGTTTGGTTCAGTTTAGTTTAGTTTAGTTCAGTTTGGTTTAGTTTTGTTTCTTTTGGTTCAGTTTCGTTTAGTCTAGTTAAGTTCAAATTAATGAAGTTCAGATAAGTTCAGTTAGTTTAGTTCAGTATAGTTCAGTATTTGTTGATTCGAGCTAAATTTAGTTAAATTAAGTGAAGTTTAATTTAGTTTCGTTTACTTAATATAAAGAAGTTTAGTTAAGCTAACTTCAGCTAAGTTCAGTTTAGTTTAGTTTAGGTATGTTTAGTTTCGTTGAGATTCATTTAGATTAGTTTAGTTCAGTATGGTTTAGTTAGTTTATTCAAGTTTAGTTTAGTTCAGTCTAGTTGAGTTCAGGTCAGCTTTGTTTAGTTTAGTTTCGTTTAGTTCAGTTTAGTTTAGTTTTTTCCCTTTTTTTTCATGTTTTCAATAGGTTTTGTTTTTTTTGTTTTGTTTCGTTTCGTTCAGTTCAGTATGGTTTGGTTTAGTTCAGTTTAATTAAGCGAAGGTCAGTTCAGCTTAGTTTCGTTCACTTTTGTTTTGTTCAGTAAAGATTAGTTTAGTTCAGGTTAGTGGACTTAAGTGTAGTTTAGATGGGTTCAATTCACTCTAGTCTCCTTTAGAAGAGTGTTGTTTAGCTAAGTTCTGTTTTAACTACTATAGCTTTTTTCGTTTTAATTTGTCTTGTTTTGTCATGTTTTGTTTTGTTTTGTTTGTTTTGTTTCGTTTTGTTCTGTTTTGTTTCGTTGTGTTTGGTTTCGTTCGGTTTCGTTACATTTGGTTTTGTTTTGTTTAGGTTAGGTTAGTTTAGTTTTTGTAGGGTTTTTTGTTTAGTTTAGTTAAGTTTAGTTTCCGCAAGTTTTGTTTAGTTCCGACATATTTGGTTTAGTTTAGTTAGGATTACTTCATATCAGTTTTTTTCAGTTTAGAGAGTTAACTTTAGTTCAGGGTAGGTTAGTTTAGTTCAGTTTCATCCAGTTGAGTTTAACTAAGTATGTTTTGGTTTAGTTTAGTTTAGCATATTTAACGTTTTGTTTAGTGTTTTGTTTAGCTTAGCTTTGCTAGGTTTTGTATTTTTTTAGTTAGACTTTTTTTTTCGTTTAGTTCAGTTCAACTAGGTTGGGTTTTGTTTCGTTTAGTTTAGTTCAGTTCAGTTGAGTTCAGTTTTATTTGTTTAGTTTTGTTTAGTTTCGTTTAGTTTAAAATTTTTTAGTTTAGTTTAGTTCAGTTCAGCTTAATTAAGTTTCGTTCAGTTTAGTTCTAGTTTAGTTGAGGTAAGTTTTGTTTAGATTAGTTTAGTTTAGTTTACTTTAGTGTCGTTTTGTTTAGCTTAGTTAGGTTGAGGTTTGCTAGTTTAGTTTAGTTGAGCTTAGTTCGGTTCGGTGTAGTTTAGTTAAGTTTAGTTGAGTTTAGTTTAGTTGAGTCTTTTTCAGTTATGTTTAGTTTAGTTAAGTTACGTTCACTTTCGTTTAGTTTTGTTTGGTTCAGTTTAGTTTGGTATGGTTGTGTTCGTTCAGTTTAGTTTAGTTTAGTTTAGTTTAGGTAGGTTTAATTTAGCGTTGTATAGTTTGGTTTAGTTGAGTTAAGTTTAGTATACTTCAGTTTCGTTTAGTCTAGTTTAGTTCAGGTTAGCTCATTATTTTAATTTCGTTTAGTTTAGTTAGTTCAGTTCAGGTTAGTTGAGTTATTTTCTTTTCTGTTCTGTTTTGTTTTGTTTTGTTTAGTTTAGTACCGTGCCGTTTTGTTTAGTTCAGTATGGTGTATGTTAGTTTGGTTCAGTTGAGTTAAGCTTAGTTCATTTCTGTTTGTTTTAGTTTTGTGCAGAGTAGTTTAGTTGAATTTAGTTGAGTTCAGTTTCATTTATGTCACTTTAGTGTCTTTCAGGTAGTGTAGTTCCAGGTAGTTTTGTTTAGTTGAGTCTTTTTTGTTTTGTTTCGTTTTGTTGTTTTGTTTCGTTTTGTTCAGTTGTGTTTCGTTTTGTTCGGTTTCGTTGATTTGGTTTGGTTTTTGTTTAGGTTAGGTTAGTTGAATTTAGTTTTGTTGAGTTTAGTTTCGTTTCTTTTCGTTTCGTTTAGTCTAGTATGGTTTAGATGGTCTAGTTTAATCGAGTTTAGTTGAGTTTAGTTAAGTTTATTTTAGCTTTGTTTAGTTGAGAGTAGTTTAGTTTAGTTTAGTTGAGTTACTTTGATTGAGTTGAGTTGAGTTTAGTTTAGCCCAGGTGAGTTTTGTACAGCCTAGTTCAGGCATGTTCAGTTCACTTTAGATTAGGTTGGGTTTTTTTGGTTTTATTTTAGAGTTTTTTTTTTTGTTTTGTTTAGCAATTCTAGTTCCAGTTTAGTTTCGTTTAGTTAGGTTAAATTAAGTTCAGTTTCGATTAGTTTGGTTTCTTTTTGTTTAGTTTCGTTTAGTCTAGTTTAGTTCAAATTATTACAGTTCAGAATAGTTAAGTTTTCTTTTTTAGTTCAGTTTAGTTTATTTTTGGTTCAGTTGAGTTAAGTTTAGTTTAGTTAAGTTTAGTTTAGTTTACTTCAGTTTCGTTTAGTTTAGTTTGTTAAAGGTTAGCTTAGTTTAGTTTAGTTGAGTTTAGGTCAGTTTTTTTTTTGTTTAGTGTAGTTTAGTTAAGTTTAGGTTTTTTTTTTGGTTAGTTTAGTTTAGTTGAGTTTAGTAGTTTTTTGTTTTGTTTTGTTTAGTTGTGTTTTGTTTCGTTCGGTTTCGTTACGTTCAGTTTCGTTACATTTATTTCAGTTTCGTTTAGGTTAGGTTAGTTTAGTTTAGTTTAGTTTACTTTAGTTTACTTTAGTTTACTTTAGATAAGTTCAAATAAGTGTAGTTTAGTTTCCGCAAGCTTTGTTTAGTTATGACATATTTGATTTAGTTCAGTTAGGATTACTTCACATCAGTTTTGTTCAGTTTACATCAGTTTTGTTCAGTTTAGAGAGTTTAACTAAGTTCAGGGTATGTAAGTTTGGTTAAGTTTTATTTAGTTTAGTTAAACTGATTATGGTTTAATTCAGTTAAGCTAGCCTTTTTACGTTAGTTTAGTCTTGTTTAGTTTAGCTTTGCTAGGTTTTGTTTTTTTTAGTTAGTTTTATTTCTCACATGAAGTTTTGTTTAACTAGGTTTAGTTTTGATTCGTTCAGGTTAGTTCAATTGAGTTCAGTTCAGTTTTGTTATGTTTAGTTTTGTTTGATTTTGTTTAGTTTCGTTTAGTTCAATAAATTTTAGTTTAGTTCAGTTTAGTTCAGCTTAGTTCAGTTTCGTTCAGTTTAGTTCTAGTTTAGTTGAGGTAAGTTTTGTTTAGTTTAGTTTAGTTTAGTTTACTTTGGTGTCGTTTTGTTTAGCTCAGGTAGGTTAAGATTAGCTAGTTTAGTTTAGTTGAGCTAAGTTCAGTTCGGTGTAGTTTAGTTAAGTTGAGTAAAGTTTAGTTTAGTTGAGTCTTTCAGTTTTGTTTAGTTTAGTCAAGTTATGTTCACTTTCGTTCAGTTTTTAGCTCAGTTTAGTTTGGTATGGTTGTGTTCGTTCAGTTTAGTTTAGTTTAGTTGAATCTAGGTAGGTTTAATTTAGCGTTGTAAAGTTTGTTTTAGATGAGTTAAGTTTAGTATACTATAGTTTAGTTTAGTCTAGTTTGGTTCAGGTTAGCTTATTATTTTAGTTCCGTTTACTTGAGTTAGTTCAGTATACGTTAGTTGATTTTTTTTGTTTTGTTCTGTTTTGTTTTGTTTCGTTTAGTTTAGTTTAGTACCGTGTCGTTTACTTTAGTATGGTTTATGACAGTTTGGTTAAGTTGAGTTAAGCTGGTTCATTTCTGTTTGTTTTAGTTTTGTTTAGAGTAGTTTAGTTGAATTTAGTTGAGTTCAGTTTCATTTATGTCACTTTAGTGTCTTTCCGTTTAGTGTAGTTCCAGGTAGTTTTGTTTAGTTGAGTTTTTTTTGTTTCGTTTCGTTTTGTTTTGTTTTGTTTTGTTTCGTTTTGTTCAGTTGTGTTTCGTTTTGTTCGGTTTCGTTAGTTTGGTTTGGTTTTTGTATAGGTTAGGTTAGTTGAGTTTAGTTTTGTTGAGTTTAGTTTCGTTTCGTTTAGTTTAGTTTAGTTTGGTATGGTTTAGATGGTCTAGTTTAATTGAGTTTAGTTGAGTTTGGTTACGTTTATTTTAGCTTTGTTTAGTTGAGAGTAGTTTAGTTTAGTTTAGTTGAGTTACGTTGAGTTGAGTTGAGTTGAGTTTAGCTTAGCCCAGGTGAGTTTTGTACAGCCTAGTTCAGGCATGTTCAGTTCACTTTAGATTAGGTTACTTTTTTTTGTGTTAGTTTAGAGTTTTTTTTCGTTTAGTTTAGTTATTCTAGTTACAGTTTAGTTTCGTTTAGTTAGGTTAAATTGAGTTTAGTTTCTATTTGTCTTGTTTCTTTTTGTTTAGTTTCGTTTAGTCTAGTTTAGTTCAAATTATTAAAGTTCAGATTAGTTAAGTTTTCTTTTTTAGTTCAGTTTAGTTTATTTTTGGTTCAGTTGAGTTAAGTTTAGTTTAGTCAAGTTTAGTTTAGTTTACTTCAATTTCGTTTAGTTTAGTTTGGTTAAAGGTTAGCTTAGTTTAGTTTAGTTGAGTTTAGGTCAGTTTTTTTTTCGTTCGGAGTAGTTTAGTTGAGTTTAGTTTTTTTTAGTTTTGTTTTGTATTGTTTTGTTTTGTTTAGTTCAGATGTGTTTCGTTTCGTTCGGTTTCGTTACGTTCATTTTCGTTACATTTATTTCAGTTTTGTTTTAGGTTTGTTTAGTTTAGTTAGTTTAGTTTAGTTTAGTTTACTTTAGATTAGTTTATATAAGTGTAGTTTAGTTTCCGCAAGTTTGTTTGGTTTAGACATATTTGATTTAGTTCAGTTAGGATTACTTCACATTAGTTTTGTTCAGGTTAGAGAGTTCAACTAAGTTCAGCGTATGTAAGTTTAGTTAAGTTTTATTTAGTTTAGGTAAACTGATTATGGTTTGGTTTAGTTAAGTTAGCCTTTTTTCGTTAGTTTAGTGTTGTTTAGTTTAGCTTAGCGAGGTTTCGATATTTTTAGTTAGTTTTTTTTCTCACATGAAGTTTTGTTTAGCTAGGTTCAGTTTTGACTCGTTCAGGTTAGTTCAATTGAGTTCAGTTCCGTTTTGTTATGTTTAGTTTTGTTTGATTTTGTTTAGTTTCGTTAAATTCAGTTTAGTCTAGTTTAGTTCAGTTTAGTTTAGCTTAGTTCAGTTTAGTTTTGTCTAGTTTTAGTTTAGTTGAGGTGAGTTTTGTTTAGTGTCGTTTAGTTTACTTTAGTGTCGTTTTGTTTTTCTTGCGTAGGTTTAGATTATGTTAGTTAAATTTAATTGAGCTTAGTTCAGTTTTTTTAGTTCGGTGTAGTTTAGTTGAGTTTAGTTGAATTTATTTGAATTCAGTTTAGTTGATTTTAGTTTTGTTTTGTTAAGTTTAGTTGAGGTATGTTCACTTTCGTTTAGTTTCGTTTTATTTATTTTAGTTTGGTATGGTTGTGTTCGTTCAGTTTAGTTTAGTTTAGTTGAGTTTAGTTAAGTCTAATTGAGATTTGTATAGTTTAGTTTAGTTGAGCAAAGTTTAGTTTACTTCAGTTTAGTTCAGTCTAGTTTAGTTCAGGTCAACTCAGAATTTTAGTTTCGTTTGGTTTAGTTAGTTCAGTTTAGTTTAGTTGAGTACTTTTCGCTTTGTTTTGTTTTGTTTTGTTGAGTTTAGTTCCGTGTCGCTTCGTTTAATTTATTATGGTTTGGGTTAGTTCGGTAAAGATGAGTTAAGTTTAGGTCAGTTCTGTTTAGTTTAGTTTTGTTTAGATAAGATTAGTTTAGTTTCATCAGTTCACTTTAGTGTCTTTCAGTTTAGTGTAGTTTCAGTTAGTTTTGGTGATTTTATATTCGTTTTTTCTTGTTTTGCTCTGTTATGTTTTGTCCTGTTCAGTTGTGTTTTGTTTTGTTCGGTTTCGTTTGGTTTGGTTAGGTTTTTGTTCAGGTTAGGTGAGTTGAGTTTAGTTTGGTTGAGTTTAGTTTTGTTTGGTTTAGTTTAGTTGAGATATGTTTAGTGTCGTTCAGTTTCGTGTAGTTTAGTTTAGTTTAGTATCGTGGAGTTTGTTTAGTTTAGTATCGTTTAGTTGAAATCAGTTGAGTTGATTTGAGTTAAGTTTAGTTTAGCTTAGGTAAGATTAGTTTGGCCTAGTTTACTTATGTTTAGTGCACTTTAGATGCCTTTTTTTTTCTAGTTTAGTTTTTAGTTTTTGTTTAATCTAGTTGATATTGTCTCAGTTTAGTTTGGTTCAGTTCAGTCTAGTTTAGTTTAGTTTGGCTTAGGTTTTGTTTTTCTTTGTTTAGTTTCGTTTAGTCTAGTTTAGTTTGAATGAATGAAGTTTTTCAGATAAGTTTAGGTTAGTGTAAACCAGTATAGTTCAGTTTTTTATTATTCGAGTCAAGTGTAGTTTAGTTAAGTTAATTTATCTAAGTTTCGTTTACTGAATAATACAAATTTTTGTTTAGCTAACTTCAGTTAGTTCAGTTTAGTTTATCTTTGTTAAGTTTAAATCGGTGTAGTTTAGTTCAGTTCAGTTAGGTTTAGTTTAGTTGAGTTGTGCTTAGTTTTGTTTAGTTTAGTTTAGTTATGTTTAGCTTAGTTAGGTTAAGGTTAGCTGGTTTAGTTTAGTTGAGTTTAGTTCAGTTTTTTTTGTTCGGGGTAGTTTAGTAAGTTTGGGTTCTTCTTAGTTTAGTTTAGATCAGAGTAGTTTAGTTTTGTTTTGTTTTGTTTTTTTTGTTTTGCTCTGTTTTGTTTAGTTGTGCTTCGTTTCGTTCGGTTTCGTTACGTTCAGTTTCGTTACATTTGGTTCGGTTCGGTTTTGTTTAGGTTAGTCTAGTTTAGATAAGTTTAGTTTATTTTAGTTTAGTTTAGATAAATGTAGTTTTGTTTCCGGAGTTTTGTTTTGTTAAGACATATTTGATTTAGTTCAGTTAAGATTACTTCTCATCAGTTTTGTTCAGTTTAGAGAGATTAATTAAGTTCAGGGTAGGTTAATTTAGTTAAGTTTCATTTAGTTTAGATAAACTGATTATTGTTTGGTTTAGTTAAGTGAGCCTTTTCACGTTAGTTTAGTGTTGTTTAGCTTAGCTTGGCTAGGTTTTGTTTTTTTTAGTGTGTATTTTTTCTCTTGTTTAGTTTTGTTCAACTAGGTTTAGTTTTGATTCGATCAGGTTATTTCAATTCAGTTCAGTTTTGTTTTGTTTAGTATTGTTTGATTTTGTTTAGTTTCGTTTAGTTCATTTAGTTTAGTTTAGTTCAGTTTAGTTAAACTTATTTCAGTTTAGTTTGGTTTAGTTTTAGTTTAAACAGCGAATCATCTATGCTGAGGATGGTGCTTTTTGTTAAGGATGAAAAACAGTCGGAAAAATTCCGAGCAACAGCCAAAACATTTTCTCCGATAAATATTTCAACGGCTGCGTGTTGGACACAGCACATTGTCAGTGTCGTCGTGAGATGCGTGGCTTGTGTTGTCCCACACACACCGCAAGACTCTGCTGCGATACAGACTCGACCTCGATAGGGCACGGATGAGTACACTGGGCGGGAAAAGGTAGTGTGGGGGTCGGAGAACACAACGAGCGGAGGCATGCCGGAGTGAAAAAATTTGCTCGTCGTGGTTGACGAGTCACGTCGGAGAAGTTCTTGCTCTGCACCTGACCGTAACTAATACCTCGCCACATTGAAGCAAGTACCACCCTCACCAGTTGATACGCTCTGGCAAATTAGGCTACTCTACTGACGCGAAGTGGTCTGGAGACGATTGATGCCCTACAGGGCTCGAGTAAGGAGGTGGTGTCGTGGGCTACTGTTGTGTTGAGCGGACGTTCATGCAATCAACCCAGCACCCATGTCTCAAACCCTCACCGGAGGTTGTTCTTGCTCCTCACCTCTACGGAAATCTCCCCACAGAAGCCAGCTCCACCCCAACCAGCAGACACACCATTGAGCCTCACATTACTCTACCGCCGCGGGGAGTTTGAGAGTCGATCGGATATCCAGGGCACGAGTTAGGAAGTGGTGCAGCCGACTGCTGCACGCACTTGTCGCATCGCGGTGCGGCGGAATTTTGATGTTTTTCGGCCTGGCACACTCCCTCAAACATCGATCGACATGTATGTGCTGGTGCTTGCTCCTCACCGCTACCAAACTCTCCCCACAGAGGCCAGCACCACTCCCAACAGTCGGTACGCCGTTCAAACTTCCACAGTAGTACTTGTAGCAAGATAAGGTTTGGGGTCGATTGTTTGTCTAGACAGGGCTTAACTTAGGAGTGTGGTGCTGTCTAGTGCTGTAAGCTGTGTCGAAGTAGGGGGCTGCCGATTTGTTTTTTCAAACCGTCACCCGTGTGTCTGGAACCTCGATCGAATTGTGCTTGTGCTTGCTGCTACCGTAATCTCCCCACAGAGGCCAGCACCACCCCTGTTTGTCGGCATGCCTAGACTATTAAACTTTAAACTAATGATGCTCGACTGCACGGGCGCGAGGAGGATTGGAGTCGATTGGTTGTTGTCTATGACTCAAATCATCCGAAGCACACATCTGGATGATGATTTGTTTCAGGTTCCCCGGCGGATCGCCAAGAATCGCATGTTCGCGAAGTGTTGGAGAATTTTGTTTATTTTAACCCTCGAGACAAAACATTTGGAACACTCATTTTAAAATCACCGACTTTGGCCTGAAAACGAATCTCGTCTATTCCAATACTTCCAAGAATCAAATGTCGCTCGATCATCCGACCGACAATTGTTCTGAACATGAAACCTTCCAAAAGTTGACCCATTAATTGTTTGAAACCCAAATTCGATGAAACGGAGTCAACGCGTTACTTGATGGTCCGACGGACCTGTGATACAAATCAACACAAAAAAAAACTGTCCTCCCTTTCACAGCACGCAGGCAGCGTCTGTTTGTCCTTTTTATAAACAAATTTCCAGGACGTCAGCCGTGAGTTCGACGAATTTTAGGTCAATACTCATCTTTGCAAGCTGCGTTGTTGGTTATTGTAATATACAATATAGATTAGTTTTTATTTAGAGGGTATATATATTTTGGTCCAGTATAATGGTAAGTGTTGGTATTTTTACTTTGGGTGGGGACATGCCGTTTGGAAGTGCTTTCTTGTTGACTACACCCCATACCCACTACTCTATGTCAGTGCGGTTCATCCAGAGTCTGAAAGGAACAGGCAGTAAGAGGGGAGAGACAGGCTCAATCATTGATGACCCGCGGCCGTCGTCTCTTGTATTTTGCGTTTGCGCCACGACAGCAGCGTACCTTGTCTGCTGTGCTAAGTACTTCGTACATCGCTTTCAATCAATGACCACCTGCTGTGCTGTACGAAGTATAGTCTAGTCTAATACGTTTGCTTCTTTTGCTGTTGACCACAGCGAGGCAACTAACAGAAAAGAGCCTTTCCACTGCCAAGAGCGAGCGAACTAGATAAACGCTCCCGAGCCACAGCCTACATATACTACTTCTGTAGCTATAGCAGCAGCAGCGGCAGCAGCAGCAACAGCAGCAGCATTGCTGCTTCTCTGTTGGCGAGGAAAGGAGCAAGCACAAGCACAATTCGATCGAAGTTCCAGACACACGGGTGACGGTTTGAAAAAACAAATCGGCAGCCCCCTACTTCGACACAGCTTACAGCACTAGACAGCACCACACTCCTAACTTGAGCCCTCTCTAGACAACCAGTCGACCCCAAACCTTCTCGCGCTACAAGTACTACTGTGGAAGTTTGAACGGCGTACCGACTGTTGGGAGTGGTGCTGGCCTCTGTGGGGAGATTTTGGTAGCGGTGAGGAGCAAGCACCAGCACATACATGTCGATCGATGTTTGAGGGAGTGTGCCAGGCCGAAAAATATCAAAATTCCGCCGCACCACGATGCGACAAGTGCGTGCAGCAGTCGGCTGCACCACTTCCTAACTCGTGCCCTGGATATCCGATCGACTCTCAAACTCCCCGCGGCGGTAAAGTAATGTGAGGCTCAATGGTGTGTCTGCTGGTTGGGGTGGAGCTGGCCTCTGTGGGGAGATTTCCGTAGAGGTGAGGAGCAAGAACAATCTCCGGTGAGGGTTTGAGACATGGGTGCAGGGTTGATTGCATGAACGTCCGCCCAACACAACAGCAGCCCACGACACCACCTCCTTACTCGAGCCCTGTAGGGCATCAATCGTCTCCAAACCTCCTCGCGTCAGTAGAGTAGCGTAATTTGCAAGAGCGTATCAACTGGTGAGGGTGATACTTGCTTTAATGTGGCGAGGTATTAGTTATGGTCAGGAGCAGAACAAGAACTTCCCCGACGTGACTCGTCAACCAAGACGAGCAAATGTTTTTCACTCCGGCATGCCTCCGCTCGTTGTGATGTTCTCCGACCCCCACACTACCTTTTCCCGCCCAGTGTACTCATCCGTGCCCTATCGAGGTCGAGTCTGTATCGCAGCAGAGTCTTGCGGTGTGTGTGGGACAACACAAGCCACGCATCTCACGACGACACTGACAATGTGCTGTGTCCAACACGCAGCCGTTGAAATATTTCTCGGAGAAAATGTTTTTGCTGTTGCTCGGAATTTTTCCGACTGTTTTTCATCCTCAACAAAAAGCACAAATCCTCAGCATAGATGATTCGCTGTTATTAGTTGGGGTGACTTTTGTTTAGTTAAGTTTAGCTTACTTTAGTGTCGTTTTGTTTTTCTTAGATAGGTTTAGGTTAGCTTAGTTTAGTTCAGTTGAGTTTAGTTCAGTTCTTTTTTCGTTCGGTATAGTTTAGTTGAGTTACGTTGAATTTTGTTTAGTTGAGTTTAGTTTAGTTTAGTTTAGTTTAGTTGAGGTATGTTCACTTTCGTTCATTTAAGTTATATTTAGTTTAGTTTGGTATGGTTGTGTTAGTTCAGGTTAGTTTTGTTTAGTTGAGTTTAGTTAAGTTTAATTTAGCTTTGTATCAGTTTAGTTTAGTTGAGTTAAGTTAAGTTTACTTCAGTTTAGTTTAGTCTAGTTTAGTTCATGTTAGCTTACAATTTTAGTTTCGTTTAGTTTAGTTCGTTCAGTTTAGTTCAGTTGAGTACTTTTCGTTTTGTTTTGTTTTGTTTTGTTTTGTTTTGTTTTGTTTAGTTCCGTGTCGTTTCGTTTAGTTGAGTATGGTTTGGGTTAGTTCGGTAAAGTTGAGTTAAGTTAGGTCAGTTCTGTTTAGTTTAGTTTTGTTTGGATAAGATTAGTTTAGTTCC
>JABAKD010000007.1:6048221-6173221 GCA_012845835.1 Undaria pinnatifida
CTCCCCCCTCTTACCCTCCCCCCCCCCCCCCCGCTTTCCCCCCTCCCTCCCTCCCCCCCTCCCCCAACCTCCCCCCCTCCTCGCCTACCCCAACTTTCCCCCTCCCTCCACCCCTCCCCACCCCCCTCCCCCCTCCACCTCTCCCCCCCTCCCCCTTCCCAACCTTCCCCCCCTGCCCCCATCCCCCCCTTCCCCCATCCCCCCCTCCCCCTCTCCCCTCTCGCCCCCTCACCCTCTCCCCCCCTCCCCTCCCTCACCCCCTCCCCAATCCCCCACACCTTCCTCGGCTCCCCCCCTACCCCCCTTACCCCTCTCCCACCTTCCCCCGTCCCCCCCCTTCTCCCCCCCCCCCCCCCTTCCCCCCTTCCTCCCCTCCTCTCCTCCCCCCCCTCCCCTCATCCCCCCCTCCTCCCCTTCATCCCTCCCAGACTTCCCCCCTCCCCCCCTTCCTCCCTCCCCCCCTCTCATCTTCCGCCTCTCTCACCCTCCCCCCCTCCCCCCCCCCCTCCCCCCCTCCCCACCTCCCTCCCTCCCCCTCTCCCTCTCTTCCCCCCTCCCCCCCCTCTCCCCCTTCCTCCCTCAACCCCTCCCCCCCTCTCCCCCCTCCTCCCCTCCACCCCTCCCCCCCGCCCTCCCTCAACCCTTCCCCCCCTCCCTCCCCTCCTCTCCTCCACCCCTCCCCCCCGTATCAGCTAGGTATGGGCTCAACTTCCTGAATGTCTAGTAGGGCGATCGGGGCAAAACGTTTTATCGGGTGTTTTGCGAGCCCACATACTACGCGGACAGGTCGATGGTACTCTAGGCCATGTGGTTTGGTTAGGAATTGTATATGATAAAAGGACGGATTTATCTCCCTAGGTAGAAGTTGATGCGTGGTTCCGTACGATTTTCTTTTACCCCTAGTCTATATATCACACAACATCGAATGGTGAGTACTGGAGAGAAGTGTTGCCGTTGAAGTTGTATAGACTAGATGCTTCGATGGGAAGCAACCTTTTCTCCAGTAGGGGTACTGCGACAGTGTCTGGTGCTCGCTCCTCAACAAGTCATTTGTGATTGGTCGAGGGGGGTTTTTCAGTCAGGCATTTAGCTTCTGCATACACACAGGCAAAGTAGATGGGCGGAGGGGGAAGGAGGGGTATGAGGTGCAGAGATTGTAGGGTATGCTGTACGCGTGCGATGCGGCTATTGTATCGCGTTCATCAGATGGGCTAGAGAGGATAACGACGGCTATCGTAACTGCGTGTTCGTCGTCAGGGCTTACGGTATCCGGGGCAAAAGGAGAAATCATGTGCCTGTAAACAAAACAAGGGGGGAAGGTGTCCTCAACAAATAATGCAGCTGGCCAGATATACAAACCATTAATCGAGTTTGCGTACTTGGGCGGGGCTATCACCGCAGACGGAGACTTTAGCATTTATATAACGCGGCATCTTCAGAGTGTCTTTAGCGGTACAAGATAGAAATCTTTGACCGCCCGGGTATGCGCTTACGGTTGAAGGTGCGGTTGCTGAAATTTGGCGTGGTCGTGACACTTTTTTACGATTACATGAGGTGGAGCCCGAAGAAGCCTGACAATGACAGGCTACGACGGGTTCACCACTCCATGCTCCTCCGATGCGTTGGATGGCGGAAACGGAACCGCGACGACCACATTCTATCGTACGCGGACGCGCTTGACAAGACAGCTTCCGCGAGCATAGAAGCGATCGTGGGAAAACGTGGGATACTGTTTGCGGGATTCGTGGCACGTATGGGGGAGGAGCGTGTGCCACAGAGGGTGGTGTTTGGGGAGATTGTTGGCGGTAAAGACTACTCAGGGGGGCAAGAGAAAGACTTGATTAATTGTCTGAGGATATGTTGGTTTGGAATGAAATACTTAGGGTTGCGAAAGGCTGTCCAGAAAGCTGTCATATGTTTTCGACGAGTATAGGAGGGAGCCGAGTTGTTCATGCAGAATTGGCACATAACCGAAAGACGCAAAGCTGCAGAGCGACGCGCAAAGGCTTAAGCAGCGATATCCACCGTCGGCATCTCCAAGCGGCCGGAGGGAGGGGAAAGGGAGAGGAGGGGGGGGGGGGGGGGCGGGGGGAGGGGCGGACGGAAGGGGGGATGGAGGGGAGCGGGGAGGAGGGTCGGAGCGGGGGAGGAAGAGGGAGGGGGGGCGGGGGGGGGGATTATGTCTAAGAGACTAAAGTCTGGATATGGCCATCATTGTCTAGAAAGTTTTGAGGGAGGGGGAAGGGAGGGGAAGGGAGGGGAAGGGGGGGCGCGGGGGGAGGGGCGGACGGAAGGGAGCGGGGAGGAGGGTCGGAGCGGGGGAGGAGGAGGAAAGGGGGGCGGGGGGGGGGATTACGTCTAAGAGACTAAAGTCTGGATATGGCTATCATTGTCTAGAAAGTTGTGGGCTTTCCAACAGCCATGGACAGCTAGCGTAAAACCGCCCTGACCTTTGCGCCTTTAGGCGTTCTCACCCCAGGGCCAATAATGATGCACTTGATACCCTGTATGAGCCCAATGCCGTCTTGACTGGGTTCCCAGGGTCTGCTAGTATGACATGTTTCTTAATTTTTTATTTCCTTGCTTCCTCTTCTTGGCTTGTCTTTTATTGCTGTTCCTGTCTTGTCTTTACTTTCCTTCCCTTTCATTTGTTTTCTTCATTTCCTTCCTTTTCTTTATCCTCTTTCATTTTCTTTCCAACTAAATTGCGTCTGTCGTGCGTATGCGTAGTGATAGATACTACGTGCAATGTATACCAGGTTCGTTGTGGTGTTTCTTGGGTGGCAAGCGGTGTAGTCGGGTTTCCCCGGCGCGATTAATGAAACGTATGCACCGGTATGGACCTGGCACATCGTATACAAACTCCCGATTTCACTTTCATATGTTCCTGGTGGAGGCATGAATTGCGTCAATTGTGATATATGCGTGTGCCACCTTTGGTAGTTTGTGTTTTCCCCTGGGAATTCCTTAGCTCCACAGTGAATGTAGCCTGTCCGGTGACCACGGACTTGATTACGCGAGGTAATGAGAGAACAACAACAAAAACAACAACAACAACAACAACAACAACGTCACCGGACCGCGGGGCGGATGGGGCACCACCTTTTGGACCACCTGGTTTGAACCGATGTTACCATAGCGGTAGAACGTTTCCGCATTTTTGTCTGTGCAGTTACGGGGCTCGTTGATTATAAAAAACTTGGCGGGAAGTAGCTCATTTCCCAAAATGTTCGAAAATATTAATACTTCATCTATCACAAGTTTTCGTCCTGGTATTACCAGGTCATTTTACCCAAAAATTGTTAGTATAGTGTAGATCTGATCAAGTGGATTGCCTCAGCATCAAGATGGTTTACCGGATCATATGCCATTGATGCACTCCGCCGACTGACTCCGTTACGGCTCTTGAGCAACAGGGGAGATCAATACCGCACAAATTCTTTACGGTTTTGGTCCAGATATCATACACGAAATTTCATATTAGTATTCAATTACTTATGGCATGAATATGACGGTGTAGGACATAACCGTAGTGCAACTCGTTCCTTATACTCACACCACGTTGGAATATTTTGCGGATATGCTTTTGATTGAAAAATGTGATTTCTTTCAGACCGAATTTTTCATAGCACCTACGGCAATATGCATAAAGTGCGGTTCGTTGCGGTCCGATTCGGTGCAGTGGTGTACGGTGATTTGCCGAACGATAAGATGTTCGTGCTGTGCGGTGCGAAGCCAACTACATGTGTTGCCTTGCGTTTCGTTTCGTTTCGTTTTGTTTTGTTTCGATTCGTTGGTTCAGTTTGGTTTCGTTGCAGTGTGGTGGTTCAGTGAGTTGAGTAGTGAAGTGCAGAAAGAATGGAGCTCAAACGTTGAACCCCCTCTCTTCATTTGGAATCGCGCATAGCAAAGATACGACCATCCAAGGGGTGTGGGTAGGACATGTTTCAAGTTGCTTTGTAGTCAGTTGTGCACATGCGTCGGGTATGCTGTGGTGTGTTGGACTCTCGCTCCCTACACCGTGGAGCTCCGACGAGACCCCGACGGCTGGAGAAACTTGCTTGTGATTTGCGAGCTCACACGCGTCAACCGTCGTGTGCGTTCATGTCCGTCAGACTGATGACTACTTAGTATCACTCAAGACCCAAAATCAAGTATATGTATATATTAGTGGGCATATTTATTTCTCCGTTGTATAGAACATGAAACTTTATTTCGACGGCGTGAAGCCCGATTCTTTCACGTAGAAGGATAGGGAGATGTCACTTACTGCATGACAACACCTTGTCGCATAGCAGACAGAAACGTCGGCCACTTCCCATTTGTCAAATGCTGTTTCGAGCGTTTATCCACGCGCTCTAGTCCACAACCTTATTCCTCCGTGACGTGATGTACACATATTGAGAGCATATACCAGCTGCTTGTATGAGCTACGATACCCAGCTGTGACACCGACATAGTGTCGAGTAGGTCGCGTGAACCCCGTTGACAACCCATGTGACGGGTGTGTAGGCGTAGTGCCATGCTCATCGACATCCATTGCCTGACAAGACGCCAACTGAACAGGGCGAATACTCTGCTTCCTTAGCTGCAACGTACGCCGTTAATGGTTCCTTCCCCGTGTACGATGTTTTCTACTTGATACAAGATTCCCTAAGCATACTCAAAATAGAAAAGCCGATTGCAGGCCTTGAGGATGAAACCCTAAACGGCTTTGACGTCGGTATGCAAGCAGCTTATTACTTGCAACTTGTACCGGTCTTTAAATATCTAGGTGGGTGTCTAAAGGTGCCCAAAGAAGATAAAATGAACAAGGTTATGTTTTCATCAGAGAAACATGTGGT
Source organism: Undaria pinnatifida (assembly GCA_012845835.1). Classification (NCBI taxonomy): domain Eukaryota; class Phaeophyceae; order Laminariales; family Alariaceae; genus Undaria; species Undaria pinnatifida. Next base: position 6,053,066 of record JABAKD010000007.1, read on the forward strand.
GAGAGGAGGCAAACACACAATGTCACTACCCGTACCCCAAAACCACGCCCATAGTACATTTTTGGGTGTCGTCAGAGACTTCAACTGAACTGCCCCCTTCCCCCTTTTCCATGGCAAATAGGTCCGTGACTAATACCGACATCGAGTGCTTCAACAATTACGTGACATTGCAGAGGGAAAAGCCTTTCAAGCCCCATGTCTTGTTAGGTTGAACATATATCCCACGCAAAAAGTGCAGCATCAGTCCCTGTGCTCCTCACGTGAGATCGCAGTATCTTACGGCCGATACATTATTTGGAAGGCAGTCGTTCGCTCAACCCGACTAAGCTTCTATGCCTCAGCCTAACAAATGTGTACTCGAGAAATTGGTTCATCAATGCCAAACTGGTAGTAACTCACTTGGGGAGATCGATCGGACGACGGGTAGATTATTTGATGATCCAACAACGGCAGCCTCTACCGTGATATCTTGGGATGACTCTGAAGTTAACTTTCGCACGGCTCTCTACGAGATACACTACGTTCCTCATCTACGAACTGATCTCGACAAGAAAATGCACGATGCTCCAGACCAACATTCCCGTGTCCGAAAATACAACTGCAAACAATATAGCAAGTTAATGAACTACTTTAGTAGTTTACCACTTAAGAAGCTCGCCTAGACTGCCTGTGCTAAAAATACCATATTCCCTCTCTGAGGCGGCATGAGTCTCCACACGTAGATACCCCGGTCTCGTCTCTTTAACTGTGAACCAGGCCAGCAACGATCCTACCGACACGACGGTTACGCTCTTTACAACGCAACTTCTAGACACGCGGTCATTAATTTTTTGGATTCATGGTCTTTCGCAATTTCTCGCTTACTTCACCAATGTGTGACGGCGAGGTCATAAGTCCTTCGTTTACCGCAAAGCCTCGAGATCAATCTTACATCCTAGCTTTTCAAATCGCTGCAAAAACACAATGCCTGCTTAAAACAAAATCTAATGGCCGGACCCGTTGCAGAAGTGTAGAGTCACTTCAGGGAAATATGTCGCCAACGGAGACCTTTCCTTGAGATTCGAACGGGGGAGGGAGGAGGGGCGGGGGGGGGAATACAGGCACTCCATGGTTACCTGCCGCTATGGTTTTTACCATGTACCTGCAGGGGGAGGAGTTTCAAGTCTTGGCCGAGTGGCTACTCCGTGCAACCATGCGTGATTGCTCGTGCCGGCTTGCCGATATGAACGGCCGTCAAGCCCTTCATTTCCTCTCGACATCAATTACGCAACGTTCATCAACACTAAATTGGAAGGTAATTCGCCATTCATGCGGGTGGCTCGCAGTCGGTAGTGCAAATGTGACATTTTACCATGAACCGTGGCCTTTAGCTGCATCCACACCACTGCGGTCTAGGTAAAAAACAGTTGTCCCGAACTGTCCCCCTTCCGTTCCAGACAAGCCTCTGTAGCGGCCAACCCCATATATCAACGCATTTGGTGTATTTTACGGCACACCCATGCTAGGGTTGAGGTGCACCATTTTTTTCTGACGCTACTCACGAAAAACGCTCTACATGTCACCGAATCAAGGGACGTGAAGGTAAAGTAAATTTGCAACTCGGTAAAAATAATGTGACCTACGTAATCAAACATATGCAAAGGTCATATATAATAGCAATAGGACGACTGGGGGTTAATGAATCCCCTCATCCAGAAAAAAAAACGTAGTTGGTGTCTCTATCGTAGCACGGGTGGACACGGCGGAAAACGGACGTCACGCGTGCTAGCGTTAGACCATGACCATCTTGCCACGAGCGGTGAATTAATGGTCGCATAATGCCATTCATGGCATAACGCAGTACGGTTGGCGTCACTGTGGTGACAGATGATCAGATAGAGAGGAGTTGGGAGCTTGTGCATCCAGCAGGTCATAGAACAGCGTGAGTCTATACCGTAATCGTGGGGGCACTTGCGCGCGTAAAGTAGGAGTAGAAGAGTGATGGTGGTGCCGACGGCGGCGCCCTCAGAGCAGGGGACGACGATAGCTGAACGCTTGCGAGCTAGAGTCCGTTACATGTCCGGGCTTTCCTTCTCGAGTAACTTGTACTCATCTGTCGTAAGGGTGAGCACGAAGGGCAAGGTTTGGCAATTTCAACAACTTAGTCTGGTGCGGCGGCACTCAAAATTTGTCAAGTGCAGCAGGCGCTCATACAACATTGTTCGAAAATGGTTTTGCACAATATGTTTATGTTGTCCCAGCTCTCAAATTTCGAACTATTCACTTCGAACCAAACGGCAACGATACGCTGGTTGTGGTTTCAGCACAAGCAATCAGGAATTCCTTGAAAGGGATCTTGTCTCAAATATGTTTCGGAGTACAACTCTCGGCTCGGTTGCGGTAGGTGCCGAGCAAACCATTTATGGATCCCGCCTTTAGTTGACGCGTACGTTAATGAAAACCGCCACCGTCACTAAACCGAAGATCTACCCGGTCAACACTATCAGGGCTAACGTGCAATATGTTTACTCCATGATTACCACAGATGGCAACCCAACAACAAAGGGTAGAACCGCACTTAAAAGGTTCGATTACTGAGTATTAGTTAGACCAGATAGTCTTAGCCGTAGCTTACAAGATGGCAGAATGCACATTGGAGCATCAAACACTCAGCTTCACGTTGTTTCCGAATTTCCCACAGGAAAAAATGACATTCAATTTCACCTCGTTTTCCATTACGTCGAGTTGATGTTTTAAAAATGCGGCCACGTCAACACGTCAAAATATACTTTTTCACTCCCTCACACTGGCTCTCATCTTCTCGGTTAGACTCTGTAGCTGATAGGAAGAGGCGACTTCAACGTTCAGCAGTACGTTAAAATATTTCACTTTCGCTAGACGACCGGTAGGATAGAGGTACCTAGCACGTTTGGTCTGCAAAGGGTTTGAATGACGGCCCTCCTTGACTCAAAACGGTCAGATATTAGCCATCATTAGGATTTTGCCTGATTTGTGGTGTGTACCTATTGGCCATGGTATTTGTTATCCGGTATCATGCTTGTGGAAAGTTTTTGTTTTCACCCAAAAACTGTTTTAGTGAAGAAGTGAAGAATAGGTCTAAACCTCTCACATCGAGAAATCTCAGGAAACACGTGGTGCACAGGTCTTGACCGTAGTATGCGTAGCTAAGTATATTTCCTTCTTTCGACGGCTCTGAACGACGGTATGTGAGAATGATGTCGAGGTGGCGCATAAGGTAAAATGTATGCTTGTTACCGCCTTTCACGTCGGACTTGCGTTGCGTTTGTTCCGCTGCAACTCCCTGCCCGATCCGGTGCATCGCATGAAAGTGAATGCGTAAAATATTTGATGCACTCGGCTTCGGCAAACGTATGATATAGGCTATTCATGTATAAATTTCCTGCTCGGGGTGCATTCAGCTACAATAGCAAACTATACGTTCATCTGTCGCCTCTTGGTACGTACATGAGCAAGAGATCGTTATAAAAAAAAAGGGCGGAGTATGTCCACGATTGGATCCGGTATACCCCGTAACGTCCACGCTTTTGATACGTCTTTCGCCTGCCTCATCATTGATTTTGCCAGAAACACTTCAGAGTGTGACCTTGGGAGTAGGGAACGGTAAGTAGTCACACGAGTAAATCGAAATTTACGTCTTGAATTAGGTTAACGTTCACAAAGATGTCACATGGCCGTCTTTTCTGTCCGCTTTTTCTTCCACCAATCAACGTCTGAAATCTTATTTCAAGTATCTGGCGTTTAATGCCGGTCTTTAGGCTTGCAGGCCGAGAACTATAAAGTGGCCGCGTTTAGCACGATTGACCTTTAGCGTTAGACGGTTCATGTGTCAACAAATGATTCCAATCACAATCTGCAAGAAACGCGCTCAGCAGCCCATTGACGCCACGGACGCTCTATAGCTCATCAGCAAACCCCTGGTGTTCACGCAGCCTCTCTTCGTAGAGCAAGCGCGCTTCACATTCCCTCTAGTAGTGCCTAGGCAGAATATCAACAAACGCTAACAGAGTCCAGCCCCCATACATCATTCTTCTCTTCTTGGTAAGTCGTGGTCGCTCGTCCAACACCGGTATTGCTCGAAGTTCACACTTTCTTCGATAGGTAGGAGGGAGAACAAAGTATCCAAGATCGTGATGCAGAAGATCAGCCCTGAAATTTTGTTCTTTTTTGGCCACGACGACGAAGGGTGTATGGTACATTCCTTGACCTAGAATTGTGTTAGGCAGCACCGCCATACTTCTCGTGAATTGAAGTAATGCTGACGGCGGTGTTGTGGTTCTTCAAGCAAAATCTACGCCGTTCATAGGTAGTGAGCCCACTGGGTCATTCCTTGGGTTCAGAGTGTGTTGGTTCACATGAAAAAAACTGTGAATGCACACGATATATACAACTGATAATCATCCAGCAAAACATAGGGTGAAATCTTGTCGGGCTAGCATTATTTTTTGACAAACGACGTCCATGATCGAGATCATGTCTAGTATTCGATCTTCACCGAGAGTACCGGTTGCTGTATGCCAAGTGGAACCAGAAATTGTCACCCTCAATTTCGGTAGACGTCACTGGTAACTCGCCGTACGATGTCGTCGCTGTATTTCACAGGGTCCCCCATGTGCCGTTAGCGTTTAATCATGACGAAGGCATGGCCGACATATGGTTTCCTGCGACTTGACACAAAAAAAATACAACCGCTGGTTGGTATTTAGCGACGTGGTGTTGATACCGAAAGGTAACTGGACGAAACTCCAAGACGCTCGACATGTTCTCTGTTACACGTGACTGTCGTAGGTAGTTCGTGCAGAGGCATCGGTCGGCATCAGTGAGCCCGTATATATTCGCGTCCAAACCCATACTTGGTTCAGTGGATTCACCAAGTATGATATCGTTTACAACAACGCGTTCCGGTCGTAAGGTTCGTGGTCCCGAACCAGAAGCTAGCGATCAACTCTTTTCACTTTCGGCCACGAAGAGATTTGCCCACAAGAGTCTGTCTTATCTGCGTAAGGTGCCCAGCATGGTCGAGGAGAACTCCACTATCAAGAGGTATATTGACCGTATCTGTTGGTGGTTGCCCGATAGTCAAGGCCAGGGGGCAGGGATGCTCTCCGCTTGTTAAGTTATTTCCATGAAGTGTACCCGGACGATAGAGACGGTGTTCCTTTCTTTACTACACTTTCTTTTAAATTTTTCATACACAGGACACCAGGAGGTCACGGCATGTAGCTTACAATACCCTGCAAAGCTTAATGCTCCGGCGTTCGCTTTGCATATTTTCATCACTTCGAACATAATTCATGTGCAACTTACAGCACGGAAGCCGAACGTTTCCTGGGACTGATGGTACAGATGAGTTCATCAGCAAAACGAACAAAATACAACGCTCGAAAAGAGCGACATGGCTATAGACAAATCGCCCGGCGTTAAAATTGCGCTAGTGCACCTGGGTAATCGTCCGACAGAATTTGTTTTCAAGCGTTCTTGATGACGTGGTGCAGACGGTAACTAGTATCACAAAGTCAGGTTCGTTATTCGCGATCTGTCATAGACGGCATCATAGTTATATCCCGGAAATGTGTTGGTGGATTACCTAGGTTGAACCTCATGAACGTATAGAACATGGAAAGTGAGATACTAGAAATATAATGAGCCCTGCTGGTATATCATTGCAAACAAAGCACACTGCAGCTGTGGGATCAAAAATTTTGTCGATCTCATAATTGCAAGCTGCGTCTGGTACTCCGATCGCGCGTACTACCGGGAGTATGTCCGCGTTGAGGATATATATACGTCGGCGACTCTCCTTGCAACTACAGTGTAGCTACCAGCCCTGCTCGTTTATATTTTAAAATGTGAGATACATTACAACTGTGAGATCGATTTTTTTGTCGAAAATCATTTTTGCAAGCTGTGTGTGATACTCCGATCGCGCGAATGATTTACGTTTCAAACGTGATCGTTGGGGGAAACAGGTGAAATACCACGTGAAAAACAGTATGATAGTTTTGCAGAATTTTGAAGGTAGTTCATTCCAGGGGCCTACACAGAAAGTCGGTGAGTGACGATACTGAGCCATCCCGCTGTACGGTTGCAACATCAATCCCTGAGCTCCTCACATGAGGAACTCAATATCTCACAAAAAAAAAATAACTTCGAAGGCATTCGGTCGCACAACCCGACCGAGCTTCTATGCCTTAGTCCGAGAATATAAAGTACTCGTTGAAATAGTTCATTGACCGGCAGTTCCTCACATGAAGAAGTCAATCGCCCAGGTATTTTCTTTCAGCAAAACGTGGAAGCCCATCGTGGGATGACTGTATTTTTCTTTAGTATCTAACATGATATTCGCAAGTTCACAATTTACAATCCGTGCTAGACTGGTTTACTTCATGGTATTCAAAACAACTCTGGGGTCGTCTTCCCTTCCTTGCAAGGATCGATTATCGTCCAAACAATCTATTTGCCCCGTAACACGTCAGAATGACCCGCTATTGGGTCTGTTTTGCACCTGGATAGTGCGATGTGCCCAGCTACGTTCTCGAAACGACAAGGGTATACTTTTTCCTAGGAAAAGTGAATACCATCCAGTTTGCGTCGTCTGCATTTTGGCAAGATCATTAGCCAAGTTTCGGGTCTCAAACTTGTCTCGTTCAAGATTGATTACATTACAAAACGTGATATTTACCCGCAATTCTATAAATGGCGTAAAGAATGGTGAAGGTCTCTTGCGATCAACGTGTAAGCTGTCGTTGTCTTGATGCCATATAGAATAGAAACCGGTGTGGATTCAACTACTGCTCCTAAAGATATGACATTTCTGATATAAAGGATCAAGTTTGTTTACGTCAACGACGACCCACATAACAAACGACGTCATCGCTTACGTCGATTGCACGACCTGAATCATTTTTCAACAGTATTTTCGGTATTGGCCGTTAGTGCGACCTGCGATGGAAAAGTAACACCTCTACAGTCACCACCACCGTCAACTCCTATTACAGCGCGTCACCACTGTCGTGTATGGAGCTGACACAAAAGCCGTCCGCACAGCACCCATAAGCTTCTATATCTCTGCATTCCTTGCGACTTGTAATTTTTTCCTCTTGAGACGATAAATGATCGTTCACATTGTGCATTAAATCAGACGCTACGCCATACAACTACGAAGCACATTGCAGAAACAGTAATCTCCGACAGGTAAAGATAAGCGAAGTATGCACGTGTTGGGGGAATGGTCCAACTGTGTACGAAGTCAGGTTCAACCCATGATGTTTGTCCCTAAACAGTGTACAAGCGCCTGAAACATATATGATCCGTTTGAGCACCAAACCCTCAGTAAATAAGACCCTTGCACTGCACGATTACCACTCAATTTCCAATGTGGCCAAAACATCCAAACAATGACGAGTCACCCGGCGGCAAGGGAGCATCAAACACGTCTGGGCTGCTAACACCGGGAGCTCACCATCCCAAATGAATTATGGCTTTGAAGACGTTCGCCAGCGTAGCCAGACCAACATTTCTGAGCGCTATTACTACAAACAGTTCAAAGACGAATATATACTCGTAGTAATCGTGGTATACGATAGTTCGACGGCTGCTACGATGTTGAGGCAGCAGTTTTCGTCTGAAACGTTTTTTGAATCACAACGCGCCATAACACAAGACGCGTCGGATGTTCGAACTTTTGTTGTTGTGGTGATTTATGTTGTGTGTCGAGTCCACGTGGGAGGTTTATTCCGGTAGCAGTTTTGTTTCTCTCGTACTCAGGTTTGATATAACAAGGACACGTCTTGAGCTCCAGTTGTTAAAGTCCTTTCACAGAACAAAACGTGGTGCACTATACATGAGGATAAAAGCGCCTGGCCTCAGAAAAACAACACCTGCGGAGGGACGACGCTCATATCACCTGATAATAGTCAGTTGGAGTGGGCGATGTACCACCCTGTATATAATGGAATATCAAAACCATATATCGACCAACTTCACGGGATAGTGGCAATTGTTGGAGGGCATTGTTGGTGCTGTTCTATGCAGTAACCCGAGGCCACTCGGTCTAGTGACGCATTCCTGCTTTGCGGTGTGAAACTTTCGTGATTGTTAGTGATGTGCGATACAGATGCGCCTGCGAGTGCTAACCGTATTTTTACAAAGAAAGTAGGCTAACGTTCAGCACCAGTTAAGTACACAGGCACGCATGAGAGGGGCGCCAGCCCGGTAATGAACATGAGGTAGCCCTCGTACGATTTCCGTGGTCAGCGTTCTGTCCCGGATGGCAGAAAACTTTGTCGGAAACTCGTGTTGTTTCAAAACGTAGGAAAAAAGAAACTAGAAAAACACAGTGCCAGACTCGTACATAATACATTAAAAATTTTTGTCAGTGGGCTGAATACTATGTAGCAAACTGTACGGCTCTTGTATTTTGAATGAGTGCATAAAAAAACCGTGGTCACAACCGAAAGGCATAGCGTGGAGATGTCGCCGGTATCACAACAAGAATCGTGATACACGGGGATTGAAGACACTGTGATCTCTTCGACCTTGTTGTGTTATTTTCTTTTCATTTTCGAACAAGGGTCCGATTAGCTGTACGTTGAACTGAGCGGTAATCGCGCGAACAAACGGTTTGCCCCGTCCACGAGCCGAAATCACTGGCACATGCGTCTCTTTTGTCTCATTAGCTCAATGGATAACGACAGAAAATACACGCATTAGAAAGCTTGCGTGTCATTGAAATTATTCGAAGCTCGTGTTATCCCGACAACAAAGGCCAAGTTTGACAGCTCGCCTGAACAATTGTTTACGTCGCGGTACGTCATCTCTACCTTTGATTAGATGACGCGCGTGACAAGGGAAAAGCATGTTGCGACAAAAGTAAAGTACTTTGTTGCGGAGACCATGTAAAAAACGACGCGGTTTCATTTCCTACACTTACAGCATTGCAGACGTGTTGGGTTTAAAGAGTATGATCCAAAATAATGGACGACGGAATCGCGTTCATCCTTCTTGCCACTCCAACAGTCCCGAAAAAACATTTCATTTGTCATTGCAACTCCGTGCAATCTATCATGGATAACAAGCACCATTACCGTCCACCTCTGCGTGTCTCACCACAGGGTTTGATGGAGCTGGAACAATAGCCGTCGTCGCAGCATCCGTAACCACGTTTAACTGTGCAGTCCTCGTGGTTCGTGCATCCTCCTGTTGAGACGATACCTATAGATAATATCATGGCATGGTGGGAAACCGATACAAAACCACACGGATGTGCACAATCCAGAACTAATCATTTCCGGTAGGGAGAGAAAAGCGAAGTACGCACAACTTTGTTATGGGGCGACTATGTACGAAGTGAGTGTTATACTATAGTTGGTACACATTGAAAGATATAAGGGTAATTTACTGTCTGAAACGTGAAGCGTCTGTTTGAGCCCAAACCATGGGTAAGCTTAGCGCCTTGCACTACCGGATAGCCACTCGTTTGTTACTACCCCAAAACCTGTCAATCTCATATGAGACGATACAAAGCAGCAAGGATGGATGGAGTACAACCTATTATCTTCTGCACACTGGATAGTACGAGGTGCCTACCTCATGAGCTCATTATTTGAAAACAGAAGGTGCACGCATTAGAATGCTTGCGTGTCAATGATACTTTCCGAAGGTCATGGTATCCCGATAACCACAAAGGCCAAGTTTTACACCTGAATCAGATCGCCTGCACGATTTTTTACGCCGCGATACGTCATCTTTACCTTCGGGTCGATGACGGGCATGACGAGGGAAAGGCCTGTTACGACTAAAGTTATATACGTTGTTGCGGGGACCATGTAAAACGCGACGCGGTTTCAATTCCTACACGCCCAGCATCGCAGGCGTGTTGGGTTTGAGAGTATGAAATAAATAAATGGACGATGGAATCGCGTTCATCCATCTTACGACTCCAACATTTCTCAAAGAGCACTTCATATACCGTTGACACTCCGTGAAATTTATCATGCATGACAAGCACAATTACCGTCCACTTTTGGGCGTCTCACCACAGGGTTTAATGGAGCTGACACAATAGCCGTTCTCGCAGCATCCATAACCACCTTTAACTGTGCAGTCCTCGTGGTTCGTGCATTCTCCTGTTGAGACGATACATGTGAAAAATAATATGGCATGGTGGGAAACCGATACAAAAAAACACAGATGTGCAAAATCTAGAACTAATCATTTCCGGTAGGGGAGAGAATTGCAAAGTACGCACTTTTTGTTTGTGAAACGTAAAGCGTTCGTTTTAGCCTAAAAAATGGGTACGGCTTAAGCGCCTTGCACAACCGGATCGCCACTCGTTCGTGGTTACCCCAAGATCTGTCAATCTCATGGCAGACGATACAAATCAGCAAGGATGGATGGAGTACAACCTACGGTAGAATGGGATCTCGACTGTCTAAGAGCACTTGTGACTGGAAGAGAGTTCGAATGCATCTGAGCCCATCCCGTTGGAGTTCCGTACCTTTTAAATGTTGCAACAAAACGTATATCCCTCCTGATACATTGGTGACGCGCATACATCCTTGGAAACGAACACGGCTCGTGTCGTAGGCACAACTACTTCGTTTGGACGACGGCACCTCAAATATTAGCGTCCCACCCGAACCAAGTCCTACGGAGTGTTCGCTTCAACCTTTAGAAAATGTCTTTCATTGTTCTTTGGCAGCGAATGGAAGGCGAGCGAGTGGAGTGCGAAAGATGGTGCGCCTTGTAGAGGGTCGTTTGTACTCAGGCTTTGTTGGTTCAGATATCTCACGGAAGGGGTTGTACGTTTTTGGCCACAACGTCCCTGATCCATTTAGAGCCCCTCACGAGAGGAACTACCGATCAGTCAAGATTTTTCAACAGTTAATGTTTGTTCATGATGCTTGGTCAGATAGCGCGAACGAATGCGTTCAGAGCCATTCTTTTCGTGGCACATCGAGATTCTCACCTTAAGAGCTCCTAAACGTTCTCCTTCACGCTTACCGTGGGGTGGCTTATATCCATATTCAACACGACTGAGGGTCGAGAACGACTAGCGCATCGTCATTGCACTGTACATATTCATGAGTTATCTCAAGGTAAAGACTGCACGTTTCTCACCCAAAACATTCCTGGGCGGTTGAGCTCTTCACGGGAGGAACTGCCGGATAACAAAGCACTTTCACGATCCAGTACCCATTCCTTGTAGGACTAAGGCAAAGGAGCTGGTCGGTTCGTGTGAACGAATGCCTTCTTGAAAAATATCTTTCATGTGAAATGTTAACCTTCTCATGCGAGGAGCTCAGGGATTGATGCCATACCCTTGCCGTGACTAGAATGTACCTCCTGGAAATGGTGTCTGATCAGTATGTTCGGGAACCTGCGGAGTATATGCATGATGTATAACATCGAAAATGTTTTAGACCATTTTTCACGAAAGACGATTATTCTCAAACAGAAGCAAGCTCGAACCACAACTGTTTGCGGAGTCATTGAATGCCATTAGATTGACTGTTTGAACAAAAGCGCTGCTGTGCCGGAACCGCTTCCCAGGCCAGTTGAGGCCGGAGGACCGTGGTATCTTAACCCTCAAATTGTTAGAATACACTACAATATGCAACAATGAATAGATCGAGTGCAAATTCAACGGCACACGTCGAATTTCGAAGGCATATAAGAAATGCGACTCTAACGTATAATAAAGCTACGGTGGGGACGTGACTATATATAGAGACCTCGTGTGTAGTGTCTCTGGGTCACTCGCGCGCGTGATTCCCTGTTCATGCCCGGTCATTTTCTTTCGCGGTCTTAAAACAGGTGCGATTTCTATCGACAATGGAATGGCTGCCTATACCTTGCGAAGGACACAGGCTAAATTGGTAATGCCAACAAGATAAATTCCCTCGTTAAATGCGGGTATTTGTAATGGGGCTGCCCCCGTTGCCGTAGTTTTTTTTCCGTACAAACGAATTGCATGAGAGAAGTAATGGTAATCGACACCCCCCGCCGTCTTTGTGTAACATACACCAGCAGCATCGCCTTTCCTACGACGTTAATAGGCCCACAACCCCCTGAACCCACTGTACGGGGTCAATCACACATGCCGCACTCGGGTATCGCATATGTACCCCAACGCAAGTGTAGTCGTTGGTCCGCAGCGTACTTGATATTGTAGAGGATCTTGCCCTGAGGAACCGCAGTGTTTGATTGCTTCAGAGCAAGCGATATAGTTAGGCATCAGCTTTGAAGCAGACCAGATGTTTTCTCTTTGACGACCGTCACCTCAAGAGTTTTGTGCCACGCCTACGGAAGTGTTTCGTGGGGAACAAGAAAATGAACACCCTACCAACAAATTCCAACGCCTTGAAAAATAGTCGAACATGTCGCAGAATTTGAACGATTGTTTGACGAAATCGTGGTATTGAGCCTCGTCATGGGGAAACCATTTAATCCAAGCAATTGACGCCCCCATCCTTTTACATTCTTTTGTTCGGAAGTCAGACCTGTTGGGCTACACTTGAAACACGTGACATGCGCATGTCCCGAAAGTTGTCAGCTCGAGAATGGCGTGCGTCGGTTTAAGAACAATAACGGCCAGATTTTAACTCGACCTACATTAGTGTGGGGACACTCTACACCTCCTTGTGGTGAGCGCTGACCGCGAGGAGCCGTTCCGCGAAATTATGGCTGACTGTGTTTGGTTAATCTAAAAACATTTATATTTCGGTTGCGTTGCTCATCTAACCCAACATGTACAATAAATGATTCCGGCGTTGACAATCTAGACGGGAAGCCTAGATCCGCCCGCCGTTCAACAGGTACCACCATAGAGCCATCAAACAGCAGAAATTGCGCCTTGTGGGTCAACGTTCTTGGCCGGTTAATCGCGTCTAAAGCGAAACGTGCAGTTGTTCTGATATGTTTACGGGACTAGTTTTCAGGACTCGCGCGCAGAAAATTTGGTCGCATTGCGCGAGCGAATGCCTTCGAAGGCATGTGCCGGGAAATATGTTGAGCTCTTCATGAAACTCGGTCAGAGCCCCCCGCCACACCCTCACCGTGGAATACTTCCTCAACTTCACCGTAAAACTACTATATATTTTTCGATTCGAACATCAACATTTGCATTTTTAAACTTCCTCTTCAACACAATTGGATTTTCCGACACGGAGATCTGCGGACTAGCCATGTCATAACACATCATATAAAACGATTATGCACAACCGGAGTTGGTGATGCTGTGCATATTCCAAGGCCACGGGGGGGGCAAGCCGTCCTCTAGTCACTGGGTTTCCGGTGATTCTAATTTTCACATGTTACATCGGAACAGTCGAAAACTTTACTTGAGAACACACTGCGATAGTAGCTTCGGCTGGTTCACGATATACGGTTACCCGACACGAGGGTCATTATTGCTTCATCCACCGATGTTGCGAGTCTCCTCAGGTCCTCAGATAGGGTTATTCCTGGCTTTCAGTAGAGGTGCACACCTAGACTTGGAGGCGGTGTAGTTACCGACATTTGGGGTGCACAAAAAAAAGATAAAGCCGCTAATATTCAGGAGCGCTAGTGGTCACGAGGTATAAATATTTGGGCTTGAGGTCGTTCACGCGGTTTGTGTCGGACATGAGTGAACCAACAAAAATGTTGGGAATCTATCGCAAACGTCAGATCTGAGACATACACATATGTTCTAGTGTCGGATTTGGATAGGGAAAAAAAATCGACCCCGATAATATTGAGGTATCCCCGTTGCCGCAGCCGTATGCTGAGGAGCGGTCGTAGCGTCAGGTTCGATCTTTGCCTAATTTGTACATGAATCGGCGTGGCTCACAGCCCTGGTCAGGAGAGGCCGTTGTTTGTACATTTTATGTTCTGCAATCATAGCATCTTGGAATCCGCATGGATTTCTTGCTATCCTGGGCGAAAGTGAGCTACGCGGTCGTTTGAAGTCGTTGTCTGTGTGCACGGTTCATTCACTTGCGACCTTTGTACTTTCTTTCAACTAGGTTTGAGTAGTGCTAGTTAACGTCGTAGAATAGCAGCTCTGAAGAAACCAGCTGTTCTCCCATGTCTACCGGCGACCACCTGAGATTCCACATGAATAGCATGCCGATTGTGAGACTGGTGCACATTTCATCGGTGGAGGCCAAGGGAACCAGCAAAAATGAAAAACCAGTTGCAATCGAGGCTCAAAATGCGTTTCCCTACTGCGCTTCATTTTCCGCCATCTGCACTTTTTGTTTTCAAATATACACCAGAGGTCAACATATCAGCAGTAAACCAAACTACCACGAAGCGCCACCTACTATAATAAGCCGCGCATGGCTCGTCACTTGCTGTTGATCGAAAATTATCCGTTGTCTGTCATGCGAGGTATGACAGGTGTCCGGTAAACCCCTTGTATATACATAGTGTTCCTCACCACATAACTCCTCGTCCGTAACACAACTCCCGTCGATGTCGCAGCATATTAGCCCGTTAAGACAGTAGCCTGTTTCCGTGCAATCTGATAATCATTGGCAGGGGCGATCATTCGGGGAAGAGAAGTTTTGGTTAGTAGACTCAGATACACTTGCATATGTGAGAGGGGCGTTGGGTTACAGATGGCCAGGAATGTGTAGCGCTTGTATATTCGAGTATGGTTAACATTTGTATGTGCAACGTTTGCGTGTGTAACGTTTGTATGTATAACGTTTGTATAATATGGTTTTGTGCCTCGACAGGCAATATCGTATAGTGACTGCGGCGAACGCTGATAGCCGCTTGAGGAAAATCACAGTAATATTTTCGATGTGCGTTACACGCAGCAGGTAGTTGTAGATTTACTTACATTCTCATAAATGCAACTCAAGGTCATTGTGGCTGTTTAATGTCTACTTCTACACGTTGTATATCGAATTTCGAAAACGTCGTCGCCATGTCGGGTTCATCACGGGAAAAGCTATCATTTCCTGTCACCGTCGTGGACACACATTTGACCTCGAACATTTGTTTCAAATGTCGACTCACTAGTGTTGAACACTATGCTAAAAGGTACATAATAGTCGGGGACAACACCACGCAAACCTTCCGCCCAGTGTTTAATGACTGTGCATTTTTTTTTCAAGCGGGGAAGACTCGGAGGGGACCATCATAGCTACGCCAGGGAGGAGGGGCTCAAAACTTGTTTTGTAGTTGCTCGGAGTCACTCGCGAGAGTGACTCCCCCGTTCCTTGTTTTCGTAGGCTTTCGTGTTGTTGTCAACTTTCGAAGAAATTGAATGCCCACTAGGGAAGTTAGCTTCGAGCGCTGCGTTAAAATAATCGCCTATCCTGGCTATTTCAGGGACCTTCAGAGTCAACAGGCAGTGGAGAAAAAGGCGGTACCCCCTACCTACTGTA
Source organism: Undaria pinnatifida (assembly GCA_012845835.1). Classification (NCBI taxonomy): domain Eukaryota; class Phaeophyceae; order Laminariales; family Alariaceae; genus Undaria; species Undaria pinnatifida. The sequence goes on from JABAKD010000007.1 coordinate 6,068,467, forward strand.
GTGCAAAACACGTCGACGGCTTTTTGTAAGGGCCCTCAACAAAATAGGGGATCACGTATACGGTTTGTTTGTGCGGCGAAGTGCATGCCCCTGGTACTTGGCGAGGGGTGGGCGTTAAAAAATGCCTTTGCAAAGCGTAATCATGAGCGCATCTGCGGCGGGTTGTCAAGTGGTCGACGTCGATAACGGCGGTAGTTCATTTGTTCAGAAATACAATTTCAATGTGATGGACTGCCCGTCCACTACGTCGAAATATAGAGCGAAATCGAGGCCGAGAATTGATATACTGAGCCCAGTATAACGAGCATCAAGCCTAAGCCAATCTTTAAAACCCATATCCTCCGAGGTAGGAGCCCTCTCTCTGAATCACACTTGTCTCGTGGCAGGAGTGTTCAATGGATGAATCACGCAAACGATATACAACACGATTTTCTACTTGCTGACTACATTTGAAAAAAAAAACACCATCGAATAAACCATTAAACGGTACGTGGGTTGACCGCGTGCTCATGTGCAGGCTTCAGTCACAAGCGCCAACGGCTCGGCGCTTCCCTTACATTGTCGATAGTAATTCCCGGCATTAGAGTATCCGAAGGACAACAATTGGTAGTCGCCATACATTTGCATATTTGTAAGAGGTGAACATCTCAGCTTCAGGCCTCCAGTCGCCAAACCGAGAGGCGGTAAACGACTAACACCCACCGACCCACCCAACAATAAAACCGTACGGTACGAGGGTCCACAGGCGGCTACGGCTACGCAAGGAAATAGCCCTCCCTTGCCGTCGCCTTTACTTTAATTAGGCATCGCGCTTCATGTTATGTGTATTTTCTTCGCTATCGATTTGCCAGGTGTCGTTGGTTCTTCCCACAAACAAATGCCCTATCCACCACGCGTGTACCTGCACAAACGCAGAGAACGATTAACAATATCTGCAGGGCATTTGTGGATCTCTTCTACAGCGTGGTTGACAGCAATAGGAAAATACCTATTGATCTCTCTTGTGTTTACCGCAGTGCCGTCTGTGCTGGGCTGCAGATCAGCGGCCACATAGGAAAGGTGCAATCAAGAGGCCTCATCACCACAGAGAATAGGGTTTCAACACAGAACCTATTTCAGTACACGCGTATTTGTGAGAGCATAGTTCATTGTTGTCATCGCATTCTCATCCAGTCTGAGATTGCCGAGGTGTGCCCACGAAATACATGCACGATGGTGAAGCATATCATGCCAACGTTGGATGCGCGAAATGCGCGATCCTGGTGATCGTGCGAGACTATGTACCACACCCGGGGTATGTTGTACGCAAAACGATAAACAAAAAAGAAATACACACATTTCGAGTTAGTGCACCGCGCATGCATATGACGCCGGCAATGATACATGCAGGTAACGCATACTGTTAATGAAAAAAAGAAAACTGTTATCAGGGTACACCGTGTCATCACCGTATCCGCCACTTACTTGCGTGAGCACGAACGTTCGCGCGTTCGCGGCGTGTGGTTCGTCGCAGACCGAATATATGCCTGCGTGTACGCGTATATTTTCATCAGCGTTTACAGCGCAGACCTGGGACGCTTACGACGGCCGAGATGCATCTATATATCGTGGGGCTGTTAAGGGTTGATAGGTTCTGCATTCCATCGCGCATCGGCCGCCCCCTTCAATGCAAGCAAGCATAATCACTAAACCCTGTGAACAATCATATTATCGAGAAATGTATTTCTTCCAACGAATTCCATTGAACGCCAACCAAATTAGGGTGTTTTCATTTAGAAGAGTCCTCTCAGTAAACCAATCGTCAACCTAGTCGTGCCGCCTCATGTCGTCGTATATGTCCCGGTTGACGGCCCAATTCACGTTTGACGGACAACCGTCCGCGACCGATTGATTTTACAAAAAGCTGTACATTTACGTTCAAAGAGGCAATGACAGCACGAAACTACATCGTCAACCGCCATCTTTGCTTGTCGCAGCATGCTCCATAAGTATTCGTACGCGTAAACACTTACATCTTATTTTGAATGGGACGCCGTACAATCCACAGTATCTGGCGTTGGACGAAATCCGTTCGCCCGACGCCCGATTCTGTAGATATACGCTTGCTATTTCCAAGGGCTCTTGAGTAAATGAGCATTTTGAGGGCTGGTCGACGAAAATGAAACGGTAGAGGTAGACATTGATCCTTCTGGACGTTTGTTCCTAGAGGACCGCTACACCTCACCTTTAGTAAGTTTGTTTTACATAAACAGGAAAAGTGACTCCATCAGAAGACATGGTACCTGAGGCATTTGAACATCAGATGTTGCCCATCTTACGTTGGAACTCTGGCGGTTTTGAGTTAGGGATCACCCGCAGTCAGAAAACATTGTAGCCAAAACGTGTAACCTCTGCATGGCCCAACATCAAACAAAAAGAAGATGGGGTGCACCTTGCGAGTACGAGTAATTCCGTGACGCAGGTATGCATGGAAAATGCTGGTGGCAAACTATTGACATTTCAATGATTTTGGGTCAATATGCAGTCCCTAAATTTGGATTATATAGTTGCGAATAGTGTTGGGCCCGTAGCAAGTGTCACACACACCGCAGAGAGAAACTGCCACACGGTCGGAAGAAATAAGGTCCGCTTAAACTTCGACACTGAGGTCATAGACCGAAACAATATCATAATTTGACTAGTGGTGGACCGCAAATCGCTAATTACATTGAATGCGGGTAATGGCTGTTTCAAAACAACAAAACTACATAATGTGAGTCAACGAGCCTTAAGGGTCATGTAATAAGCGCCTCAAGCGAGGTTCTTCAGACATGATTGACACATCTTTTGAACGTTGATATCACGAGCTGGTTGCGGCAATCTGGTCGTTGAACGACATCTTCCACACGGCAAATGACACAATAAATCACTTTAGAACTGGGTTGCATACTACATGTAACATCAAACCTTCTAGAAAAAAAACATCACCAGGCGGGTAATATGCATGGGTGTCTTCTTGCTGTAATCGTCAGATTCGTCCCCTTCAAGGGTTTATAGTTTCCGAGCACATATTGAACCCCCCCCCCCCCCCCACAATCCCTCTTGTTTAAACGCCCCACCTGAAATCAAACTCTGCCAGAGTAGTAAACACCATCAGCCCGCTGAAATAATCTCATTATCCATTTAGACATCTATGCCGTAGCTCCAACTCATCTCCCCCCTCCCTTTGTTCCCCGCCCAGTTCGTTCAAACGCCCCAATTACAATCGAAATCGGCCAGAGTAATTATCACTTCTAAGCAATCGATACAACGTCATTATCCTTCTAGCCATCCATGACGTAGCTTTCATTCATCCCCCCTTCCCCCCTCCAACGCCCCCTCCTTCCCCACACCAAATCCTCGATGAAAATACATTTTGTTACCTAAACCTCTTGATAACCCCCCCCCCCCCCCCCCCCCCGCCCCCGCGGTCTTTTCCCCTCGCTTCCTCTTGCCGAAACGCACGACCTTCTTTCGAAAAACACTTTCACGCCCTGGATATCGCCTGGTTATCGTTTTAGAGCCGTCCATGCCACTGCTGCAATTCCCACCAACCCCCGCCCCCAACGCCCCCTCCTTCCCTACCGCCCGCACCATCGCCTGGACCTAGCACCACGCGTATAGCAAACCCCTACATCTATGCGACCTTAAGCCCTCCCCCTCCTCCACATCCCCCCCCCTCCCCCACGAGAAATATTTTCAGTTTCCACGCACAAATAAACCTGCCCCACCCGTGCCCTCACGCCCTTGCCCCCCACCCGCGCCCTAATTATTCAAAATCAGGCCCCCACGTCCTTAAAAACTCCGCCCTCCCCTCACCGGGTGTTCGACTTACAGGATTTACTTGATAAACTGATGCATTTCCTTCCACAGCTGTCAGATTTTGTCCCCCTCAGAAACGGGTTTTATAGTTTCCGCGCACAGGCTGACTAACATCACCCCGTTGACCGTGATGGCTACACTGTAGTTGCAAGGGGAGTCGCCGACCTGTATCCTTAATGAGGACACACAACCCGTAATACGCGCGATCGGAGTATCACAAACAGCTTTCAAAGATGAGTTTCGACAAGAAAAAAAAAATCAATATCACAGCTGGAGTGTTGTTTTATTTTTAAAATAAACACGCCTACGCCAGGCGACAGTGTAGGACTGGGTACTGCATCTCGCGTAGATGAATGATGCACTTGATGAAATGCGTAGACCTATACAATATACGTCGTACATGTGACTCAAGCACGCTGATATGGACAACCGATCGCGGTCGTAATACAAAACGACGACTGCTGCAAAAAAATTGGCGGGAACTCGTATATGGTGTAGTAAAGTACCAACATCGCAGTTAACTGCTGTTTTCCCAGCACTGGGGCCCGTTATCTATTGGTCCCGTTCAACATAAATTTCAGTAAAAACGGCGACGAACGGTTAGGATGTAGAATGATGAAGGTTCGTTTTTCTTGGCCGAACGTGAACCAACACCGGGGAAACGTACACAGTGCTTACTCCCCTTAAACGCCGGAAATCAGACGAGTCTTTGCGATATCGCTGCCACAGAACGTGTTACATAACAATAACCAAGACCCAACCACCCGAATGGGCAGTCACACTTAAACCACCACAAATATTATCTCAGCACTGAAGCTAAAGGTACGATAGAGGTAGCACGTTCAGATATTTTCTCTTTGAAAAATGCCGGAGACCTTTAGGCCAAGTTCTTCGAAATGTCTTTACAGAAACACATTTCTCTGTCGTACCTCTCATCGACACTTGCTGCGATTTTGTAGCAGCAGGCGTCTCTGGGATTCCTCGAACATTATAAACCATACCCTCACAAATAAACAAGCGATTTTACTCAAGAAACGTTTCATGGCTGCTTGACACGTGAAAGGACTGCATGAAGAACACCGCACTCACTTACATTCTTTTTTGCAAAAGGCCAGTAAGTAGGGTCGGCGAAACAAGTGGCGCTATGGTTCAAGAGATGCGGCCGGGGTGTTAGTTTCAGAACCGGCTACTTCGTCAAACATGATTAGGTGGCGCTACCGCAAGAAAGACTCCTCAATTAACGTGGTTGATATATCAACCAACGTAATACAATTACAAGCTTTTGTATGGTGGCCCTGAGGAACACTGTGTTGGTCAAGATATCGTACACTGAAATATTTTGCAAGGCGCGAGTTAATCTCAGACGTTGTTAGGCCCGTCTTCCCTTCAACTATGTGTATCATCAAGATAGTGCAATCGATAACCAACGTGTATTCGGGTCCGAAGGCCACTCACCGCATTCAGCAAGATCCTGGACACAAGTTCCGTCTGAGCAGCAAAACGGATACTCCCCATCACGGCAGTGGTCGTCCTCCGAGCAAACTTTCCAAGAGGTTGACCAAGAGAACCGGCGAACCGATAGGGCACCCGTAAAACGATACAAGCCATGCATGTGGTAAGAAAGGAAAATTGCCGTGCTACATTCCAAGTATGATGTATGTGTATCATACACACACCACTCTGAAGTTTGGCTTTTTTACGTGGCATGAAGTGTTTGCACAAAACAAAACGAGGTCAAGTGACTAAACATATGGAATCTCTATGCTATAAACATAGTAAGGCTTAAAAAGGGTTTAAGAGGTTCAAGACTTCAGACTTGGTATTGTCGCGTCAACGATCTTGAACATGCTGTCTACCCTATAAAACACCAGAGGATGAGACTCCTGTTCAACTTGAATTTGGTTTCTGTTTATAGATCCAGAACTGGCTAAACTCAGCCAAGGGGACGATTAAATACGATCGTACATGCAATTGATGTGAAAATGATATGACCATACACCCCAGTTGTTCATGGTCAACACTGCGACAAGGTTCGTAATCGCATTCTTTGCGCGATATTTCTTGTAGGCAGACCATTCACGCATTGTACAGCAGGTAGATATTGCCATGAATGTGTTCAGCAGACGAACCCGGCTGTTCAAGTCTTCAACACTGCAGATAGCCCATCTTCGGTCCCTCAGGTATCCACCTCACCCGAGCGCATGGCCCGCCTCCAAAAACAACATCAACCTTTAAACACGAACATGTTTGTAAAATTCAATAGACCACTCCCATCACTGCGATGGGAGAGTATCAACCGGAAACTACATGGTTAGCGCGTTCCTAGATTCGCTTGATGTCACCGACATTGGCATCCATTGAAAGAGCCCCCTGGTCGTAGCCGTGAGTCATGATTTGCCCTGGATAAATGCGTGGGTCTCTAATGCATGCGATTAATGCCGGGAATTGTTTTACGGTCCTCACCACACAGTTCCATATCTTCGACGCAAGTCCCATCCGGGCAGCAAACTAGCTCGTCAGCGCAGTCGTCGTCGTTCGTGCAACTCTCTGCACAGTCGATTGGCATTCGATTGATGAGTAGTTGAAAACCGCGCAAAAGGACATCATGTCAACCGAGGCTATGGTAGGGATATCACTGCTGGCGCTCTTTACCTGCGCTGGTTTGGTGTCTCTGGCCCGAGTAAACCCCTGTGTTTCTTGGCATTATCAACCTCTGGCGATGTCGTTTATCAATATAAACCTGAAATGCAAGGGTAAGCTACGCTAGGTATATAGGATGGTCAAATTATTTTCTGTCAGTGAGGTAGAGAGTCGCTCATGTGAGTGGCGCAAATCCAAAAGTATAAAGGGAGGTAATATCATCATGGAGTCACCATACCATCATAGCATCAATATGTACCTTTTCGACCACACTATAGAGGCAGGGTTGTCTACGTGCTCGAAAACGTTCATTCCATCGTGTTCCTTTTGAACAAACGTTTGACGACATCGTGGTATTGGGCCCCGTCACGGCGAAATCATTCATTCCAAGCAATTGTCGCCCCCATCGTTTCACATTCCATAGGTCGGAATTGGGCAAGACTTGAGGCACGTGGTGACATAAACACGCCGAGAAAGTTTTCTGCTCGAGAAAGGCGTGTGTCGGTTTGAGTACTACAACGGCCGGGTTTTTACTCGACCTGTAATAGCTTGGGGACGCTCTACACCTCCTAGTGGTAAGCGGTGGCCGCGAGGAGCCATCCGGCATAACTATTGCGGACAGTGGTTGATTTATCGACAATAATCAGTTCTATTTGGTTGCGTTGCTCAGATAACTTAACATGTACAAAATATGATTCCATCGTTAACGACACAGACGAGAGGGCTAGAAACGCCCGTCATTCAACACATACCACCCTATCGCCATCAAACGACAAACGTTGTACTTTGCGGGTCAACGTTCCTGGCCGGTTGACCCCGTCAAAAGGGGCACTCGCGCAGAAAGATTGGTCGCATTGCGCGAGCAAATGCCTTTGAAGGCACTTGCCGGGCGATATTTCGAGTATTTTCCGCAACGCGGTCAGAGCCGCCCGCCACAACCTCACCGTGGAATGACTCCCCAACTACACCATACAACTACTTCTTCATTCGAACACGAATAATTCCAGTTCTAACATTCTTTGTGAACACGATTGGGTTTTCAGACACGGAAATCAGTTGACGAGCCATGCCACAACACACATTTTTATTGAACGATTAAACACGGCGGACGTTGATGATGGGGGCCCAAAACGTCCTCTTTTCCTCGAGTTTCCGTTAACTCTAGTATTTACGTGTTACATCGGACCAGTAAAAACATGACTTGGTGAACAAACTGCGAATAAAACGTCGGCTGGTTCATGCCGTACGGTCCTCTCAAACACGAGGATAATTATTTTTTCATCCAATGATGCTGCAAGTCTCTTCAGATTTTGATATGGTCTTCAGTAGAGGTCCTCACCTCCACTTTGACGCGTTGTATTTGCCGAAATTTGGGGCACACAAAACGAGACAAAGCGGCTCATATTCAGGAGCGCTAGCGGTCACGGATTGGACGGTTTCGGCTTGGCGCAATTCACGCAGTATGTGGCGGACATGAGTCAACCAACAAAAATGTTGAGAAGCTACCCAAAACGTCCAATATGAGACCTACATAGATGTTCTAGTGTCAGAAAAGGGGGAAAGTCGACCCCGAAAATATAGAGGTATTCCCGTTGCCGCACCCGTATTCTGAGCATTAGTCGGTCGTTTGGGTTGGTCTGTGTGCACGGTCCGGTTATTTGCGCCCTTTTTACTTTTCTTTCAAATACTTTTGAAAAGTGCGAGTTTACGTCGAACAATTGCAGCTATGAAGAAAGCGGATTCTCTTTTATGTCTACTGACGACCACATGAAATTCCAGAAGAATAGCATGCCGATTGTGAGACTGGTACACACATCATCGGCGGCGGTCAACGGAAGAGCAAAATTGAGTATAACCCTCTGCAATCGAGGCTCAAACTGCGTTTCTATACTGCGCTTAGTGCTTTGCCATCCGCACGATTTCCTTCCACATGTGGACTTGACGTGCTTAACAATTAAGGAGCAAACCTATCTAACCATGAAGCGCTACATACTATGGTAAGCCGCGCAGTGCTTGTCACTTGCTGCTAATTCGATATCTTCCGTCGTATGTGATGCGAGGTAAGACAGGTGTCCGACCGCCCCTTGTAGATCCCCAGTGTTCCTTACCACATAACTCCTTGTCCGTAACACAACTCCCGTCGATGTCGCAGCAAATTAGCCCGTTAGGACAGAAGCCTATTTCCCTGCAATCTGATAACGGTGAGCATGAGCGATCATTCGGGGAAAGGAAGAAGTGCTCAATGCACTTAGTTGATGTTTTTACAAGTAAAGGGGCGCTAGGTTACAAATGACGACGAAGCCTGTGCAACGTCGTCAAGTGCATAGATGGTTCGCGTAACTCTTGATTGTAAAACATTTGTTGCTATATCAGCATTCATGTATGGAAGGATGATAGTCGCTCAAGGAGGAATAACAGTGACATTGCTAGGTAAAAGGTGTCGTCAAATGATACAAGATGTGAGGAAGGTATAGCATTTACTGCATTGTTATGTAATGTGCTTGTTGGGCGACGTTGCGCTGCTTGATCGTAACATTTTTCACATATACAACAGGTCAAAACCATCTTCGATTTCGCAGTTGTATGCGTCGTGGACTGATTGTTCAGGATCTGCATTGTCATGCTTCGCCGTATACCATAAGATCAGAGTATTTCAGAGGAGCACGCTGTGTGTGCTCCGGACAGCGCACGAACCTTCGTACCCCGTTGTCAAGGTGGTTCAGAGCGCCAGCAAGTTTGCCAGGAACCACCGTCAATCTTGAACATCGAACAAAAACATTTTGACTTTGAAAAAACCCTTACCACTTACTCACGTTCACCCTTCTGTTAACCTTGTGATGTGCCTGAATAATGCGAAACTGCCACTTGTTTGAGACAAATGCCCCTGCAGACCAATCCTACGGTGGGAGGGTTACCACATCGTAAATTACTGGTTTGAACCACTCGAACTAGCAAACGATGCATTACTACCTCACCCGTGGTAGTAAAGTGTGGCAAAAGGTCTTGTGTCGAACCCTACTTTGATATTCCTTTGTGGATTCAACCCAATCTAAACGGTAGGGGGGTCTCGTTGCAGGCGTTCGTAAGCACTGGCTCGGGATTCACCCAAAACAGTAACACCTCTGCTATGTTGCGGACCTATTTGTCGTGCTGTTTTAACTTGGCGATATCAATTCACAACGAAAAGGTTGGCTACGTTGCACCTTACTATCATCGACAGAATACTTTTCCAAGAGCTACGGAGTCACGCGTGTGAATGGATGAAACGCGGAAAAAAAGATGAGCACAAACGGGGATGGCCTCCAATTTGAGGTCTTGGTGTTTCCTGTCGAATGATATTGATGCCATCATAGCTAAAGGTCTCAAAGGAACAAGACAGTCACTCCCGCCGGTGACCCCGAGCCTTTGCGATATTTGGCATTAGAGAGATTCAGCTACAACGTGGCCTTTATCAGCCGTGCTGTCATATTTGTTGCTGTCTGTTTGAGCCGCTCATGTTCAAGAGCACGAGTGATCACGTTGTTTCAACTTTTCAGCTTGATTTCGTTCGTGGTGTGCATGAGTCCATCAAAATCAAAGTTGTGAATCTACCAAAGCCATCAGATGTGAGCCCGACATTGATTCCGGTGTCGGCTTTGAAGAGGGGAGGAGTCGATCGAAAATATTGAGGTATCCTCGTTGCTATCCTAAGAAACAGTCCTTACCGTCACGTTCAATGTTGGCCTGCTTTGTACATGCCTCGGGGTCTCTCACAGCGCTGGTAAGAAAAGGCCGTTGCCTTTACAAGTGTATATGCTGCAGTTATAGCATGTTTATGCGTGCACGACTTTCTGGCCAATCAAGTCAGAAGTTCCCATATGGTCGTTTGGGTTGGTTCGTGTGCACGGTCCGGTTATTTGCGCGGTAGATACTCTACTTCAGCCTATGTTTGATGGATTCGAGTGTGGTAGAAAAGTAGTTCGGAACAACGTAGTTGTTGTCCTATGGCAATTCGACTTGAATGGCATACCAAATGTAAGGCTGGTACACCCTTCATCAGCGGCGGTCACGGGAACCAGCAATGGGTATAACCCATTGCAATCGACGACAAAGTTTGTATTTTTTTTCTGCGCCCAACGTTCGGCCATCGGCACGAGTTCTACATTCTTCATGTACCGCACAATTTCCATGTAAAATTTTAAATAACGTGGTCAGCTTATCGCCAGAAACCAAACTACCATGAAACGCCAACAACCATGACAAGCCGCCTAGTGCTCGTCACATGCTGTGGATTCGATATCATCGGCAGTCTGTGCTGCGCGGGAGGAAAGTTGTCCGCGCACCCCTTGTGAATACCCAGGGTTCCTCACCACATAGCTGCTCGTCCGTAACACAACTACCGTCGATGTCGCAGCATATTAGCCCGTTGAGGCAGTAGCCTGTTTCCGTGCAATCTGATAATCATTGGCACAGGGCGATCATTTGGGGAAGAGAATATGTGCTTATCGCACTCAGTACATATTTGCATATTTATAAGGGGCAATGGGTTACAGATGGCCAAATGGAGGTAAACGCTTGTATGTCTGAGTATGTGTAATTGTTGTATGTGAGATGTTTTTCTTTGTGATGTTTGCATGCGTAACGTTTGTATGTGTTCCGTGTTAAATGTGTAACGTTTGTATTATAACATTTGTGCCTCGACAAGCACTATCGTATGGTTTATGTAGCGAACGCTGATGGCCGCTAAAGGAAAAACACAGAGATATTTTCGATATGCGTTACGTGCAGCAGGTAGGTGTAGAGGTACTTACATTCTCATGGATTCAACTTGAGGTCGTTGTCGCTTTTTAAAGACTACTTTACACGTTCCACATTCAATTTCGAGGACGTCGTGGCCATGTCGGGTTTATTACGGGAAAACTGCCATTTCCAATCACCGTCGTCAACACTCTTTTGATACCAGGGTATTGAACATTTTTACAATGTCGACTCACTAGTGTGGAACAGTATGTCTAATATATGCGTAAAAGCCGGGGACAACACCGCGCAAACCGTGTGACCAGTATTGAATATTTATGCGGTTGCCTTTCCAGCGGAAGAGACTTGAAGAAGGCGATCATAGTTACAACAGGGGGGGAGGGGGGGGGGGGGGGGGGGGGGGGGGGGCTTCTCGAAACTTGTTTTGTAGTTGTTCGGGGTCACTCGCGAGGGTGATTTCCCCCATCCTCGTCATCTTAGGCTTTCGCATTGTTGTCAATTTTCGAAGCAATTGAATACCCAACGGGATAGTTGCCTCCGAGCGCTGCAGTTAGATGATCAACGAACGTGGCTTTCTCAGGGACGTTCAGATTCACCCGGGCAATAGGCTAAGAGTCGGTAGAGTAAAAGGCGGTACCCCCGTCCTTACCGAAGTGTAATACCCGGCGCCGGCTTTTTGTAAGCGCCTTTGGAAAAATAGGGGATCACGTATACGGTTTGTTGGTGTGGCGAACTGCATGGCCTTGGTACTTGGCAAGGGGTGGGCGTCAAGGAGAGCCTTTGCAACGGCGTGTGCTTTCATAAGCAAGTGCGCTGCTGCGGTGGGTTGTCGAGTGATCGACGTCGATAACAGCGTGTTCAGAAATACAATTTTTACGTGATTGACTACCGGTTCACCACGTCATAATATAGTGCGCAATGAAGGTCAATAGTGAATATACTGAGCCCACAAAACGAGCACTGAGAAAGAGACAACCTCTGCAACAGATTTTGTCCCGGGCAGAGGCCCTTTCTCTAAACCACACTTGTCTCGTGGACAGAGTTTTTGAAGGATGAATCACGCAAACGATATATGATACGATTTTCCACTTGCTGACCATATTTGGAAAAAATCCTGTCGAATGTACCACTCAACGGTAGATGGGTTAACCGCGTGCTCATTTGCAGATTTCAGTCACAAGTGCCAACGGCCCCGCACTTTCCTCCAAATGTCGAAAGTAATCCCCGGCATTGGAGTATACGAAAGACACAAATTGGTAGTCGCCATACATTTGCATTTTTGAAAGAGGTAAACACCCCAGCTTTAAGCCCCGGTCGCTAAACAGAGAGAAGGTAAACGACTACCACCCACCCAAACACCCTCCCAACAACCCAGCCGTATTGTGCGAGGGTCTACATTTGGCTACGGCTACGCAATGAATGAGTCCACCGTTGTCGTAGACTTTGTTTTAGTTAGGTATCGAGCTCCATGTTGTATGTATTGTCTGCGGTGTCGATTTGCCAGGTGCCGTTAAAAAATTGTCACAAATAAAAGCTCTATCCACAACGCTTGCACCTGCCCAAACGCAGAGCGCGATTAACATCATCTGCAAGTCATTTGTGGATCTCTCTTTTACACCACGGTTGACAGCAATAGGATATACCTGTTGAACGCTTTTGTGGTTACCGCTATGCCTTCTCTGCTGGGCTGCAGATCAGGGGCCACAAAGATGACCCGTAATCAAGAGGCCTCATCACCACAGAGAATAGGGTTTTTAAGACAGAACCCATTCCAAAAGCACGCGTGTTCGTGAAAGCAGAAATTATTGTTGATATCGCATTCTGCCAACAGTCAAATATTACAGGTGTTCCGGGGATAAAACCTTAGATTGCTCACGAAATACACGCGCGATAGTGAAACATCATGCCAACGTTGGATGTTCGATATAGGCGACCCTGGTGATCGTGTGAGATTATGTACCTCAGCCGGGGTATGTTGTACGCAAACCATCAAGCAAATCATGTATTCACACACCTTAACCTGGTGCACCATGCATGCAAGTGACACCCGCTATGATGCATGCAGATAAACCGCACTATAGATATGGTGACGCAATCTGCGATCAGGGTACACACAGTGTCGTCACCGTATCCGACACGTACTTGCATTAGCACGAACGGTCGCGCGTCGCGGCGTGTGGTTCGTCGCGGACCGAATATTTTCCTTCGTGTACGCGTATATTTCCATTAGTGTTGACAGCGCAGACCTGGGTCGCTTGCGACGGTCGGGATGCATCTATAGGTCGTGAGGCTGATTGGACTTAGAGAGCTCTGAGAACTATCGTACGTCGTTCGCCCCTTTGGTGCAAGCAAGTATAATCACTAAACCCTGTGAACAATCATATTATCGAGAAATGTATTTCTTCAAACGAATTACGTTGAACGGACACAGTAAGACTGCAACCAAATTGGGATGCTTTCATTTACAAGAGTCCTATCAGTAAACCAATCCTCAACCTAGTCGTGCCGCCTCATGTCGTCATGTATGTCCCGGTTGACGGCCCAATTCACGTTTGACGGAAAACCGTCCGCGACCGCTCGATTTTACAAAAAGCTGTACATTTACGTCCAATGAGGCAATGACAGCACGAAACTACACCGTCAACCGCCATCTTTTCTTTTCACAGCATGCCCCCTTAGTATTCGTACGCGTAAGCACTTACATCTTACTCCGAATGGAGCGCCGTACAATCCACAGTATCTGGTGTTGGACGAAATCCGTTCGCCCGACGCCCGATTCTGTAGATATACGCTTGCTATTTCCAAAGGCTCTTCAGTTTAATGAGCATTTTGAGGGCTGGTCCACAAAAATGCAACGGTAGAGGTAGACATTGATCCTTCTGGACGTTTGTTCCTAGAGGACCGCTACACCTCACCTTTAATAAGTTTGTTTTACATAAACGGGAAACGTGACTCCATTAGAAGACATGGTACCTGAGGCATTTGAACATCAGATGTTGCCTATCTTACGTTGGAACTCCGACAATTTTGAGTTAAGGATCACCCGCAGTCAGAAAACATTGTAGCCAAAACGTGTAACCTCTGCATGGCTCAACAGCAAACAAAAAAAAGATGGGGTGCATCTTGCGAGTACGAGTAATTCCGTGGCGTAGGTATGCATGGAAAATGCTGATGGCAAAGTATCGACATTTCAATGATTTTGGGTAAATAGGCACTCCCTAAATTTGGATTATATAGTTGCGAATAGTGTTGGGCCCGTAGCAAATGTCACACACACCGCAGAGAGAAACTGCCACACGGTCGGAAGAAATAAGGTCCGCTTAAACTTCGACACTGAGGTCATAGACCGAAACAATCTCATAATTTGACTAGTGGTGGACCGCAAATTGCCAATTACATTGAATGCGGGTGATGGCTGTCTCAAAACAACAGAACTATATAATGCGAGTCCACGGGCCTTACGGTGATGTAAAAAGCGCCTCAAACGAGGTTCTTTGGACAATATTTACACAGCTAATGAACGTTGCTATCACGGGCTGGTTGCAGAATTCTGGTCGTTGAATGACATAGTCTACAAGGCTAATGACATATACACACTACACCAGGCGACAGTGTAGGACTGGGTACTGCATCTCGCGTGCATGGATGATGCACGTAATGAAACGGAAAGACCTATACAATTTACCTCGTACATGTGACTCAAGCACGCAGATATGGACAACCGGTCGGGATCGTGATACAAAACGACGCCTGCTCGAAACATTTTGGCGGGAATTCGTATATGATGTATTGAAGTACCAACATCGCGGTTACCTGCAATTTTTTGTTTTTTTAGCACTGGGTCCCGCTATCTATTGTTCGCGTTTAACATCAAATTCAGTAAAAACGGCGACGAACGGTTAGGGCGTAGAATGCTGATGTTTCGTCTTTCTTGTCCAAACGTGAACCAACACCGGAGAAACGCACACAGTGCTTACTCCCCTCAAACGCCGGAAATCAGACAATACTTTGCGATATCGCTGCCACAGGACGTGTTCTATAACCATCACCAAGGCCCAACCACCCGAATGGGTAGTCACACTTAAACCACCACAAATATTATCTCAGCACTGACGCTAGAGGTACGATTGCGGTAGCACGTTCGGATGTTTTCTTTCTGATGAAAGCCGGAGACCTTTAGGCCAAGTTCTTCGGAATGTCCTTACAGTTCTCTTTACTTTTGAGGCGCTAGAACCACATTTCTCTGTCTTATCTCTCATCGACACGCGCTGCGATATTGTAGCAGCAGGCGTCTCTGGGATTCCTCGAACATTATGTACCATACCCCCACAGATAAACAAGCGATTGTATTCAAGAATTGTTTCATGGCTGCTCGACACGTAGAAGGACTGCATGAAGAACACCGCACTTACTTACATTCTTGTTTGCAAAAGGCCAGTAAGAGATTCGGTCGGTGACACAAGGGGCGCTGTGTTTCAGGAGATGTGTGGCCGGGGTGTTAGTTTCAGAACCGGCTACTTCGTCAAACATGATTATGTGGCGTTACCGCAACAACGACTCCTCACATGACGTGGTTAATATATCAACCAACGTAATACAATTACAAGCTTTGTATGGTGACTCTGAAGGACACTGCGTTGGTCAAGGGTTACAGCGAAATATTTTACAAGGCGCGAATTATATAAAAATGGAAATACACTCCAGCTGTGAGGTCGGAGATTTCGTCGAAACTCATCTTTGCAGGCTGTGTGTGATACTCCGATCGCGCATACTACGAGTTGTGTGTCCTCATTAAGGATATAGGAAGTCGACTCCCCTTGCAACTACAGTGTAGCTATCAGGGTCAAAAGTGTGATGTTATTCAGCCTGTGCGCGGATACTATAAAACCCGTTTCTGAGGGGGACAACATCTGACAGCAGTGGAGGGAAATGCAAACGTTTATTAAGTGAATCCTGCAAGTCGAACAACCAGTGAGGGGGGGGCGGAGTTTTGAAGGACGTGGGGGCCTGGTTTTGATCAAAAGCGAACGGGGTTGAAGGGGGGGGGGAAGGGGGGGAGGGGGGGGCGGACGGGCGGGCAATTTGTGCGTGGAAGCTAAAAATCATTTTAAGGGGATAAATCGGACGGTTTTGGGGAAAGTAAATATATATGAATATACTAAAATGAAAAAATAAATAAATATATTCACCAGTTTATCATTGGGGGGGATTGGGGCGCGGGTGGGGCGTGTGGGGCAGCTCAATCTGTGCGTGGAAACTAGACATTATTTCGAGGGGATAAATGTGACGGTTTTGGAAAGAATGCATTAGTTCATCATGTATATCTTGGGGTAAGTCGTACAATATGTGAGTAAAAAGAGGGCGGATTGTTCGAGGGAGTGGGGGGGGGTTGGGGAGGGGGGGGGTGGCGGCGGGGGGAGGGGGGGGGGCGGGGGGGGCGTGAGGGGGGGGACGGGGGGGGACGGGAGGGTTTTACGTGAAGGGTTTGTCATACGCGTGGTGCTAGGTCTAGGCGATGGTGCGGGTGGTGGGGAAGAAGGGGGTGTTCGGGGCGGGGGGGGGGGCAGGGGAAAACAGCGGCATGGATGGCTCTAGAAATATAATGAGGTGATGTCCAGTGCGTGAAGTGTTTATTTACTTGGCGAATTTCGATATTTGGTGGGGCGTTTGAGCAAAGGAGAGCGAGAAGGGAGGGGGGGGGGGGGGGGGGGGGGGATTTTTGAGGAGGTTCAAGTCAGAAATACTATTCAAATACACTCCGGCTGTGAGATCAAAGATACGAAGGGGCTTGTTATACGCGTGGTACTAGGTCTACGCGATCGTGCGGGTTGTGGGAAAAGAGGGGGCGTTGGAGGGGGGGTTGAGGGGTCTGGGGGGAAAGAATGACAACTACGTCATGGATGGTCAGAACGATAATGACGTGATATCAACAGCGTATAGGTGTTTATTGCTCTGGCCGATTTCGATTGTGAGCGGGGCTTTTAGACAAACTAGGCGGAAAGCGGGGGGGGGGGGGGGGGAAGGGATCGCGGGAGGGGGAGGGGAGGGGAGGACGGGCCATTTTATTATGTGCGTATTATCTGCCTGGTATTGTTCACCATTCTACAAGGTTTGATTTTAGATGCAGTATGCAACCCAGTATTCAAGTGTAGTAAATAACGTGTTAAAGCTTCATAGTTTGTTGTTGTACATGGATCGAATGCAAGAATATTTTATATAATATTTGATGTTACCATTATTTTCTGACATCGCTTATTATAAGAAAGAGATACGTATTGCTAAATAGAACAGGCGAGGTGATGTGGTCATGAACTGTTTGTCACCACCATCACATAGTTATCATTACATCTCAGACGATGTTGTGCTCGTCCTCGGTTCGGACTGCCTTCAACAATAAGTATCATCAAGATAGTGCAATCGATAACCAACGTGTATTCGAGTCTCAAGGCCACTCACCGCATTCAGCGAGATCCTGGACACAAGTTCCGTCTGGGCAGCAAAACGGATACTCACCATCACGGCAGTGGTCGTCCTCCGAGCAAACTGTTCAATAGGTTGACCAAGAGAACCCGCGAACCGATAGGGCACCCGTAAAACGATACAAGCCATGCATGTGGTAAGAAAGGAAAATTGCCGTGCTACATTCCAAGTCAAACGTATGTATATGATACACACACCACCTTGAATATTTCGCATTTTTGACGTAGAATGGAATGTATATCAGAATAAAACGAGGTTAATCAAGTGACTAATCACATGGCATCTCTAGGTAATTAATATAGTAAGGCCTTATAAGGGTTTTTTGGAGGTCAAAGACTTCAATGATGTTCAACATGCTGTTGACCCAATAAAACACCGGAGGATATGACTGCTGTTTAACGTTAGCTACGTTCCGGTTTGGAACCAGAACGGCAAAACTAAGCCCGAGGGCGGATGAAAACGATCGTACATGCCATTGGTGTTCAAATGATATAACCATACACGCCAGTTGTTCACGGTGAACATTTCGACAAGGTTCGTAATCGCATTCTCTCTGTGATATTTCGTGTAGCAAGTTCATTTACACATTGTACAACAGGTAGATACTGCCATGAATGCGCCCAACAGACAAACCCGAGTGTCCAAGTCTTTGAGACGGCATATAGCCCCATTTCCGTTGCCTCAGGTATCCACACCACCCGAGCGCATAGTCTGCCTCTACAACAAAAAAAAAAAAATTCAACACGAACATGTTGGTGACAATCTAGAGACCATTTCCATAACGGCGTCGGAAAAGTATCAACCGGAAACCGCATGGTTTCGCGTTCCTAGAGTCGCTCGGTGTCGCCGACATTGTCATCCCTTAACAACGCTTTCTGGTCGTAGCCGTGAGCTGCTGTTTGCGCTGGATAATTGCGTTGGTCCCTACCGCATGCAATCGATGCAGCGAATTGTTTTACAGTCCTCACCACACAGTTCAAGATCTTTGACACAAGTTCCATCCGGGCAGCAAAATTGCTCGTCAGCGCAGTCGTTGTCGTTCGTACAACCCTCTGCACAGTGGATTGGCATTCACATGATAAGTAGTTGCACACCGCGCACGATGACATCATGTCAACCAAAGGTACGGTATGGAGATCACTGCTGGCGCTCTTTACCTGCGCTGGCTTGGTGTCACTGGCCCGAGTAACCCCCGTGTTCCTTGACGTTATCAGACTTTGGCAATATTGTCGTTTGGCGATATGAATTGGAAATGAAATGGTAAGCTACGCTAGGTAGACAGGATGGCCTTCATTTTTTTCGCTCATGTGAGTGGCGCTAACCCCAGAGTATAAATGAAGATAAAAATCATCATGACATCACCATAACACCATCCGAGCATCGTTATGTACTTTTTCGACCACGCTATGGAGGCAGGGTTGTCTAATTGCTCACCATTTCCCACGCAATCGTGTTCATTTTCATCAAAAGTTCAACGACATCGTGGTATTAGGCCTCGTCATGGAGAAACCATTTAACTCGAACAATTGGCGCCCTAATTCTTTCACATTCCATTGTCTGGAAGTCAAACCTGTTGGGCTGGACTTGAGGCACGTGGTGACATATACATGTCAAGAACGTTGGTTGCTCGAAAATGGCTTGGGCGGTTAAAGTACTACAACGGTCAGGTTTCAACTCGACCTACAATCACATGAGACTGCTCTACACTTCTTTAGTAGTAAGCGGTGGCCGCGAGGGGCCGTCCCGCGAGAATATCGCGGACAGTGTTTGGTATATCGACGATGTGCATTTCAATTTTGTTCGCGTTCTCAGCTAATCCAACATATTCATTTTATAATTCCATCGTCGACAACCCAGACGGTAAGCCTGGAACCGCCTGTCGTTCAACGCGTACCACCCTACAGCAATCAAACGCTGGATGTTGCACTTTGTGGGTCAACGCCCCTGGCCGGTAGATCGCGCTAAAAGACGACTACTTTTCAGGACTCGCGCGCAGGATGATGGTCGCATAGCGCGAGCGAATGCATTGGAAGGCCCGTGCCCGGCGATATTTTGAGTTCTTCATGCAACACGATCCGAGTCTCCCGCCACACCCTCACATCTCCTCAACTCCACTAAAAAACTGCTCCATTTTTTTCTATTCGAACGCCAACATTTGCAGTTTTAAGCTTCCGCTTAAACACGATTGGCTTTTCCGACACGGAAATCAGTGGGCTAGACATACAACAACGCATATATTAGTCAAACGATTAACCACGGCTGACATTGATGATGCTGCGCATACTTTAGGCCACGGGTGGGCCAAACCGTCCTCCAGTCTCCGGGTTTCTGGTGACCCCAATACTCACATGTCACATTGGAATAGTAAAAAACATGACTTGATGACTACACGAAATTAAACCTTAGCCCGGGTTATGCCGTAGGATTGCACAACAGCGTGGTCCTTTCTGTTTTATCCACTGATGCTGGGAGTCTTTTGGGATAAGGTCATCTCTGCTCTTCAGTAGAGGTCCACGCCTCCACTTTGAGGCGTTGTAGTCGTTGTTGTTACCGAAGCATGGGGTACTCAATTGAAGAAAAGAACGCCTATATTCAGGAGCGCTAGTGGTCACAAGGTTTGACGGTCTCTGCCTGCCGTTATTCACGCGGTTGGTGGCGGACGTAAGTCAATCGACAAAATGGTCGAGTAGGTACTGAAAACGTCCGATCTGAGACCTACGTGCGATCTGAGACCTATATAAATGTTCTAGTGTCAGATTTGGAAAGGGGAAAAGTCGACCCCGAGAATATGGAGGCATCCCCGTCGCCGCAGCCGTATTGTGAGGGCTAGTCGTCGCGTCATGTTTGATATTTGCATGTTGGTATATGCATGAGTGTGGCTCACAGTCCTGGTCAGAGGAGGCCGTTGATTGTACATTTTATGTTTAGCAATCAGAGCGTTTTTGCACCTGCATGGTTCTCATGCTACTTTAGGAAAAGTAAGCTACGCGGTGGTTTGGGTTGGTCTGTGTGCACGGTCCGATTGCTCGCGCGGTGGATACGTTTCTTGCAATAACTTTAGAATTGTTCAAGTTTACGTCGTAAAGTAACACCTTTAGAGAACGCGGTTGTTCTCCTGTCTAATGGTGACCACTTGAGGTTTCACATGAATGACATGCCGAATGTCAGACTGGTACACACATGATCGGCGGCGGCCAAGATAACCAGCAAATGGGTATATCCCTTTGCAATCGAGGTCTAAACTTCATTTCCCTAATGCGCATCATGATCCGCCATCCGCACGATTTCTTCAAAAAACTACACTAGACGTGGTCAACAAATAGGCAGTAAACCCATCCACCATAAGGCGCCACCTACTATGATAAGCCGCGCAGTGCTCGTCACTTCCTGTTGATTCGATATATTTTTTCCCCCGTTATCCGAGGTATGACACGTGTCCACCCCACTCCTTGGGAACACCGAATGTTCCTCACCACATAACTCCTCGTCCGTAACACAACTCCCGTCGATGTCGCAGCATATTAGCCCGTTAGGACAGTGGCCCATTTCCCTGCAATCTGAAAACAGTGGGCAGGAGCGATCATTCATGGAAGGGAAGATGTGCTAAATGCACTGAGTCGATATTTTATCATGTGAAAAAGGCATCGCGGTACCGATGGCGACAAAGCGTGTGTAACGTCAAGTGTATAGTGTGTATGTGTAACTTTTGTATGTATAACATTTGTCGCTTCATCTGCATTGATGTATGGAGCGATAATAGTCGGTTTCTATTTGGATATCATTGGGTGAAAGGTGTCGTCCAATGAAACAAGAGATGAAAAAATAATAGAATTTACTGTGTTGGACACTTTGTGTGCTCGTTGGGCGACGTTGCGCTGCTCGACCGTAACAATTTCAGCAGGAACAACAGGCCCAGAGACATTATCGATTTTGCACTTGTATGCATCGTACACTGATTGTTCAGGATCTGCATTGTCATGCCCCGACGTATATCATAAGATTGAAGTATTTTGAGAAGAGCTTGCTGTTTTTGCTCCGGACAGCGCACGAACCTTCCGTACCCCGTTATCAAGGTGGTTCAGAGCGTCAACAAGTTTTCCAGTAACCAACGTCAATCTTGAGCATCAAACAAAACCATTTTGACTTGGGGAAATCCCAGACCACTTAGTCGCATTCACCCTTCTGTGAACCTTGGGATGTGCTAAGATAATAAGAAACTGCCACTTGTTTGACACCAAATGCCCTTGTGGACTAATGCTCCGATAGGGGGGGTACCGCCTCTAAATTTTCTGGCTTGAGCAACTTGCACTAGCTAACAAGTGACTTGCTACTTCACCCGTGGTACGAAAGTGTTGCAAAAGGTCTTGTGTCGAAGCCTAGCTTGCCATTCTTGTGTGGATTCGACCCACTAAAACCGTCAGGGGGGTCATGTTGAAGGCCTTCGTAAGCACAAACTCGGGATCACTCTAAAAAGTAACGCCTCTGTTACGTTACGTATTTTTTCTGCCGTGTTGTTATAATCGGCGATATCAGTTCCCAACAAAATGGTTGGCTACGTTGCACCTTACTATATCGACAGTACATGTTTCCACGAGCTACGGAGTCACTTGTGTGAATGGATGAAACGCGGAAGAACAAAAGATGGGTACCAATGTGGGTCGCGTCACAATTCAAGCCTTTTTGATTCCTGTTGAATGCTCCAAATGCCACGATAGGTAAAGGTATCAAACACACAGGAAAGTCACTCCCGCCTGTTACCCCGAGCCCTTGCGATGTTCAACACTAGGAGAGATTCAGCTATAACGTGACCTGTATCAGCCAGGATATCATATATGTTGCTGTCTGTTTCAATTTCTCATGTTCATTAGCGCGAGTGGTCACGATGTTCAAATATTTCGGCTTGGATTCATTCGTGGTGGGTATGAGTCAACAAACACTGAAGATGTGAAGTTACCGAAGCCGTCCGAGGTGAGCCCGAAACTGATTCTGGTGTCGGTATTGGAGAGGGTAGGAGTCGACCGAGAATATCGAGGTAAATTCGTTGATGCCGCCGTATTCTGAAGAACACAGTCATACCGTCAGGTTCGATCTTGCCCTGCTTTGTACATGCCTCGACGTCCCTCATAGCGCTGGTGAGAAGAGGCCGTTTCCTGTGCAAGTGTATATGCTGCAGTGGTAGCATGTTTTGTCCCTTCACGATATTCTGGCTAATCAAGTCAAAGGTTCCTTTGTGGCAGTTCAAGTTGGTTTGGGTGCACGGTCCGGTTACTTGCGCGGTAGATACTCTTCTTTCGCTTATGTTTGATACCTTCGAGTGTACGTGGTAGAAAAGTAGTTATGAACACCGCGGTTGTTCTCCTATATCTAATAGTGGCCACTTGAGTTTTCACATGAATGAAATGCCGAACGTCAGACTGGTACACACATAATCAGCATCGGTCACGGGAACCAGCATTTGGTCATTGCAATCGACAGCCATCATTTGATTCTTTCACCGCGCCCAACGTTCGGCCATCGGCGAACAAGTTTTACAATTTTTTCGTACCGCACGATTTCCATTCCAAACTACAATAACGTGGTCAGCTAATCACCTAAAGCCAACTACCATGCAGAGCCACCTACCATTGTTACAAGCCGCGCAGTGCTCGTCACTTGCTGTGGATTCGATATAATCGGTAGTCTGCTGCGACGTAGAAAAGTTGTCCGCTCACCCATTGTCATTACCCGGGGTTCCTCACCACATACCTGCTCGTCCGTATCACAACTCCCGTCAATGTCGCAGCATATTAGCGCGTTAAGGCAGTAGCCTGTTTCCGTGCAATCTGATCATCATTGGCAAGGGGATATCTGTCGGGGGAAGAAAAGCTGTGATATATAAGACTCAAGTCATATTTGCATGTGTGAAAGGGGCATTGGGTTACAGATGGCCAAGAATGTGTAACGCTTGTACGTTCGAGTATGTGTTTACTCTTGTATGTGTAACGTTTTTATGTGAAACGTGTTTAATGTGTCACGTTTGTATATGTAGCACTTATGCCTCTACAGGCAATATCGTATGGTGACTGTAGCGAACGCTGATAGCCGCTTGAGGAAAATCACAGTCATCTTTTCGATATATGTGTTACGCGCAGCAGCTAGGTGTTGAAGTACTCATATTCCCATGCATGCAGCTCGAGGTCGTTCTGTCTGTTTAAAGAGTACCTGTACACGTTCCACATCCAATTTCGAGGACGCTGTGGCGATATTGGTTTCATCACGAGGAAAGTTAACATTTTCTATCACCGTCTTAGAAACATGTTTGATATCGAACATGTGTTTCCAATGTCGACTCACTAGTGTTGAACATTATATCCAATATATGCGTAATAGCCGGGGCCAGCACCACGCAAACCGCCCGGCCGGTATTGAATGAATGTGTGGTTGGATTTTCAGCGGGTACGACTCGAAGGAGGCAATCGTAGCTACAGCATGGGGAGGGGGGCTTTCCGAAACTTGCTGTTGTAGTTGCTCGGAGTCACTCGCGAGAGTGACTTCCCTCTTCCTTGTGATATTGGGATTTTGTATTGTTGTCAATTTTCAAGAAAAATGAATTCCCAATGGGATAGTCACCTCCGAGCGCTGCACTAGCATCATCAACTTCCGTGGCTATGTCAGGGACGTTAAGAGTCACTCATGCAACAGGCTGAGAGCCGGTAGAGAAATGGCGCTACCTCCGCCTACCGTAGTGTGATACACGGGGACTGCTCTTTGTTCAGGTGCCCTCGGCCAAAAAGGGGATCACGTTTCCGGCTTGTTGGTGTGGTGAAGTGCATGCCCCTGGCACTTGGCGAGGGGTCGGCGTCTAGGAAAGCCTTCGCAAGGGCGTGTGATATTATTTGCAGAGTCGCTTCTTGGGTGGGTTATCGAGTGATTGACGGCGATAACGGCCGTACTTCATATGTTTAGTAGTACAATTTCCACGTGATGGACTACCCGTTCACTACGTCATGATATACTGCGCAGACGGACTTTTCAATGGATCAATCACGCATGCGATATATGATACGACTTTCTACTTGCTGAGTACATTTAGAAAAAATGCTATCGAATAAACAACTCAACGGTAAATGGGTGGACTGCGTGCTCATTTGCACGCTTTAGTCACAAGCGCCAACAGCTCGGCTCTTCCCTCAAAATGTCGATAGCAATCCTCGACATTATGGTACCCGAAAGACACGAGTTGTAGTCGCCATACACTTGCATACTTGTAAGAGGTAAACATCTGGGCTGTACGCCTCCAGTCGCTAAACCGAGAGACTATAACGACCCCACCCACCCACCAACCAACTCTCCCGTACGGCACGAGAGTCTACGGTCGGCTACGGCTACGCATAGAATGAGCCCGCCCTCGCCCTCGTCGTAGCCTTTTATTGGGTTGGGTATCGGGCTTTGTTTTGTATGTATTTTCTTCGGCGTCGATTTGCCAGGTGGTGTTGGATCTTCACACAAACGACGGCTCTGTCTACAAACGACGTGCACCTGCCCAGACGCAGAGCGCGATTGACATCATCTGCTTTGCATTTGTGGATCTCTTTTCTACAGCGTGGTGGACAGCAATAGAAAAATACCTGTTGATCTCTCTTGTGCTTACCGCTATGCCGTCTGTGCTGGGCTGCGGATCTGCGGCCACAAAGGTAAGATCTACTCAAGAGGCGTTATCACCACAGAGAATAGAGTTGTTAACACAGAACCCGTTCCAGCAGCACGCGTGGTCGTAAGAGCAGAACTGATTGTTGCCATCGCATTCTGCCAACAGTCGGAGATTGCAGGCGTTCCGGGGGTAGAATCTATAGTGTACCCACAAAATACATGCACGACGATGAAGCATATCATGCCAAGGTTAGATTCGCGACATAGGCTATCCTGGTGATCGTGCGAGACTATGTAGCCCACCAGGGGAATGTTGTACGCAAACCATTAAACTATTCATAATTACACATATTCCGCACTAGCGCACCACGCATGCAAGTGACACCAGTATTGATGCATGAAGGTAAACCACACTGTAGATATAGCAACGCGAACTGTGATTGGGGTACACAGTGTCGTCACCGTATCCGCCACGTACTTGAATTAGCACAAACGATCGCGCGTTCGCGGCTTGTGGTTCGTCGCAGACCGATTATATTCCTACGCACACTCGAATATTTCCATCAGTGTTTACAGCGAAAAGCCTGGGAGGCTCGCGACGGTCGGAATGAATCTATATCTCGTCACACTGTTTGGACTCGAGGAGCTCTGCATACCATCGTACGTCGCCCGCTATTTGGTGCAAGCAAGCATAATCACTAAACCGTGTAAACAATATCCCATTATCGGGACGGGTATTTCCCCAAACGAATTCCATTCAACGCATACAGTAAGACTGCAACCAAATTGGGATGCCAATATTTAGAAGAGTCCTCTCAGTATACCAATCGTCAACTTAGTCGTGCCGCCTCATGTCGTCATGTCTGTCCCTACTGACGGCTCAATTCATGTTTGACGGACAACCGTCTGCGACCGCTCGATTTTACAAAAAGCTGTACATTCACGCCCAAAGAGGCATTGACAGCACGAAACTACACCGTCAACCGCCATCTTTGCTTGTCGTAGTATGCCCCCTCAATAATCGTTCGCGTAAACACTTACATCTTACTCCGAATGGAACGCTGTACAATGCACAGCATCTGGCGTTGAACGAAATCCGTTCGCCCGACGCCCGATTCTGTAGATATACGCTTGCTATTTCCAAGGCTCTTCAGTTCAATGAGCATTTTGAGGGATGGTCCACGAAAATGCATCGGTAGAGGTAGACATTGATCCTTCTGTACGTTTGTTCCTAGAGGACCGCTACACCTCACCTTTAGCAAGTTTGTTTTACTTAAACGGGGAACGTGACTCCATTAAAAGACAAGGCACCTGAGGCATTTGAAGATCAGATGTTGCCAATCTTACGTTGGAACTCCAACGGTTTGAAGTTGAGGATCACCACAGTCAGAACACATTGTAGATAAAACGTGTAACCTCTTCACGGCCCGACAGCAAACGGAAAGAAGATGGGGTACATGTTGCGAGTACGAGTAATTCCATGGCGTAGGTATGCATGGAAAATGCTGGTGGGAAAGTATCGACATTTCAATGATTTTGGGTGAATAGGCAGTCCCTAAACTAGGATTTCAAAGTTGCGATTAGTGTTGGGACTGTAGCAAATGTCACACACACCGCACGGAGAAACTGCCACACGGTCGGAAGAAATAAGGTCCGCTTAAACTTCGACACTGAGGTCATAGACCGAAACAGTCTCATAATATGACTAGTGGTGGACCGCAAATCGCCAACTACACTGAATGCGGGTGATGGCTGTTTTGCAACAGTAAAACTATACTTCGTATAATGCGAGTCCACGGGCCTTAGGGTGATGTAAAGAGCGCCTCAAAAGAGGTTCTTTAGACAAATTTCACTATTTTTCACAGACCTGTTAAACGTTGCTATCACGAGCTGGTTGCAGCACTCTGGTCGTTGAACGACATCGTCCACACGGCTAATGACATGTAGACGCCAACATCAGGCGACAGAGTAGGACTGGGTACAGCATCTCGCGTGCATGAATGATGCGCTCAATGAAATGCGTAGACATACACAATATACGTTGTACATGTGACAAGCACGCGAAAATGGGCAACCGGTCGCG
Source organism: Undaria pinnatifida (assembly GCA_012845835.1). NCBI lineage: Eukaryota > Phaeophyceae > Laminariales > Alariaceae > Undaria > Undaria pinnatifida. The sequence goes on from JABAKD010000007.1 coordinate 6,095,876, forward strand.
ATCGTGATACAAAACAACGCCTTCTCCAATCACATTGGCGGGAACTCGTATATGATGTATTAAAGTACCAACATCGCGGTTAACTGCTGTTTTCTCAGCACTGGGTCCCGCTATCTATTGTTCCCGCGTCACATAAAATTTATTTGAAACGGCAACGAACGGTCGGGGCGTAGAATGCTGACGGTCCGTCCTTCATGGCCAAACGTGAACCAACACCGGCGAAACGCACACAGTGCTTACTCCCCTTGAATGCCAGAAATCAGGCGATTCTTTGCGATATCGCTGCCACAGAACGTGTTCCATAACCATCACCAAGGCCGACGAACTAAAGGTTTAGTCAAACTTCAACCACCAGAAACAATATCTTGCACTGACGATGGAGGTACGATAGAGGTAGCACGTTCGGTTATTTTCTTTTTGATGGAGGGCGGATATCCTCAGGCCAACGTTTTCGGTTGTCGTCACTGTTTCATTGGTTTTTCAGTATTCTGTGACCATATTTCTGTGTTTTAGCACCATCGACACGCGATGGCTATCGTAGCAGCAGGCATCTCTGGGATTCCTCAACCACTAGTCTATATACCACGCCCCCACAAATATACAAGCGATTTTCTTCAGGAACATTTCATGGCTGCTCGACATGTAAAGGGACACTATGAAGGACACCATTTCCAATCTTTTCTTTGTTGCAAAGGGCCAATAAGAGATTATGTCAGTGAGACAAGGGGCGCTGTGTTTCAGGAGAAGCGATCGGGGAGTTGGTTTCAGAACCAGACACTTCGTCAAACATGAGTAGGTGGCGCTACGGCAAGAACAACTGTATTCAATTGACGTGTTTAATATATCACCCAACGCAATTCTTTTACAAGCCTTTTATGGTGACTCTGATGGACACGGCGTTAGTCTAGAGATACAGCGAAATATTTTGCAAGGCGCGAGTTAATTTCAGGCGATGTTGGGCCCGTCCTCGGTTAGGACTGCTTTCAACTATATATATATATTGTCAAGAGTGTTCAATCGATGACCAACGCGTATTCGAGTCTGAAGGCCACTCACCGCATTCAGCAAGATCTTGGACACAAGTTCCGTCAGGGCAGCAAGACGGATACTCACGATCACGGCAGTGGTCGTCCTCCGAGCAAACTGTCCAAGGGGTTGACCAAGAGAAACCGCGAAGCATTAGGGCACACGTAGAACGATACAAGCCATGCACGTCGTAATCAAGACTAGTTGTCGTGCAACATCCAAAGTATGAGGTATGTGTATCATACACACACCGCTCTGCGTATTTGGCTTTTTTACGTGGCATAGAGTGTTTATTGTACAAAAAAAACGAGGTTGAGTGACAAACACATGGCGTCCATAGGCTATTGAGCTTGTATGGTCTGATGAGGGTTTTGGGAGGTTAAGACTTTAAACTAGGTTTTGTCGCGCCAATGATGTCGAACATGCTGTTTACCCTGTAAAACAACGGAGCGTATGACTCCTTCAACTACGTCTAGGTGTGGAACCAGAACTGGCTAAACTAAGCGAAGGGGCCGATGGAAATGATCGTACAAGCCATTGGCGTAACTATTATATGACGATATACGCCAGCTATTCCCGATCAACAATGCCACAAGGTTCGTTATCGCATTCTCTGTTTGATTTTTTGTGTAGCAAGTATATTCACACATTGTACAACAAATAAATATGGCATGAATGCGTCCAGCAGGCAAACCCGGCTGTTCAAGGCCTCAACACGGCAGATATCCCCATTTCTGATCCCTCAGGTATCCACACCACTCGAGCGCATGGCCCGCCCCCACAACCAAAATCAACCTTTGAACACGAATATGTTGGTGAAATTCTACAGAGTAATTCCATAACGACGATTGAAATATATCAACCGGAAACCGCACGGTTAGCGCGTTCTTAGAGTCGCTTGGTGTCGCCGACATTGTCATGCCGCAACAGGCCCCCCTGGTCGTAGCCGTGAGCCGGGGTTTGACTTCGACAATTGCGTTGGTCCTTATCGCACCCGGTTAATGCAGGTAATTGCTTCCAGTCCTCACCACAAAGTTCCAGATCTTTGACGCAAGTTCCATCCGGGCAGCAAAATAGCTCGTCAGCGCAGTCGTTGTCATTCGTGCAACCCTCTGCACGACGGGTTGGCATTCGCTTGATAAGAAGTTGCAAACCGTGCACGAGGACATCATGTCTACCATGGCTACGGCAGGGACATCACCGCTAGCGCTTGTTTTCTGTACTGTCTTGGTGTAACATGCCCGAGTAACCCACGTTTTCCTTGGCGTTATAAACCTCTGATAATGTTGTCGTATGGCGATATGAATCGGAAATGGAATGGTAATCTACGCTAGTTCAACAAGGTGGCCTACAAAGTGTTTGTCAGTGAGGTACAGAGTCGCTCATACGAGTGGCGCAACCCCTCAGAGCAACCCCTCAAAGTATAAAAGCAGGAAATATCATCATGAAACCATCATAGCATCATCATGTACTTTTTCGACCACGCTATGGGGGCAGGGTTGTAATTTTTTTGGCAATTTTCCTTATATCGCGTTGGTTTTGAACAATAGTTTGACGACATCGTAGTACTGAGCCCCGTCATGGAGGAACAATGAAATTCAAGCAATTAACACCCCCATCCTTTCACATTTCATTCGTTGGAAGTCAAACCCGTTGGGCTGGACGTGAGGCACATGGTGATATAAGCATGTCAAGAAAGTTGTCTGCTCGAGAATGGCGTGTCTGTTTAAGTGATTCAACGGCCAGGTTTTTACTCGACCTATAAACGCTTGAGGGCGCGCTACACCTCCTTGTTAGTAAGCGGTGGCAGCGAAGAGCCGTTCCGCAAAAGTATTGCGGACAGTGCTTGGCTTATTGACAATAGGCGTTTCAATTTTTGTGCGTTGCTCAACTAACCCAACATGTACAATATATGATTCCATCGTTGACAATCCAGACGGGAGGCCTTAAACCGCCTGTCGTTCAACACGTACCACCCTAGAGCCATCAAACGGTAGAAGTTGCACCTTGTGGGTCAACGTTCTTAGCTGGTTGATCCCGTGAAAGGCGGAACTCGCGCGCAGAACGATTGGTCGCATAGCGCGAGCGAATGCCTTTGAAGGCACGTGCCGGGCGATATATTGAGCTCATCTTGCAACGCGGCTGGAGCCACCCGCTACAACCTCACCGTGAAACGACTTCTCATCTCCACCATGCAACTACTACATACTTGTTTATTCGAACACCAATATTTACAATTCTAAGCTTCCTCTTAAACACGGTTCGGTTTTTAGACACAGAAATCACTTGACTAGCCATGCCACAACACGCATTTTTATCGAACGATTAATCACGGCAGACACTGATGATGCTGCGCATGTTTGAGGCCACGGGGGGGACAAAATGTCGTCTTGTCCCTGTGTTTCCGGTGACTTTTATATTCACAAGTTACATCGGAACAGTCAAAAACTTGACTTGGTGGACAAACTGCATTAAGATTTACGGCTGGTTCATACCGTAAGCTTGCACAACACTAGGGTCATTATTGCTTCATCCACCAAAGCTTCGAGACTCTTCAGGTCGGGTTATCTTTTGTTTTCACTAGAGGTCAACACCTCCTCCACTTTGAGGCGTTGTAGTTACCGAATTTTGATGTACACAAAACCAGACAAAGCCGCTCATGTTCAGGATCGCTAGTTTGACGAGGTCTGAAGATTTCGGCTTCGCGTCATTCACGCGGTTTGTGGCGGACATGGGTCAACCAACAAGTACTTTGAGAGGCTATCGAACGCGTCAGATCTAGCGAAAACGTCTGATCTACCGTAAACGTGTGATCTGAGACCCACATAGATGTTTTAGTGTCGGATTTGGAAAGGGGAAAAGTCGACCCCAAGAATATGGAGGTATCCCCGTTGCCGCAGCCGTATTTTTACGGGCAGTTGTCGTGTCAGGTTCAATCTTTGCCTGGTTTGTACATGAATCGGCGTGATTCGCAGCCCTGGTCAAAGGAGGCCTTCGATCGTACAGTTTACATTTCAACAAGGTTTGAATAATGTGAGTTTAATTCGTACAATAGCAGCTCTAAAGAAAGCGGCTTTTCTCCCATGTCTACTGGCGACCACATGAGATTCCACACGAATGGCATGCCGATTGGGAGACTGGTACACACATCATGGGCGGCGGTCAAGAGAACCATGAAATGTGTATACCCCTCTGCCAATCGAGGCTTAAACTGCGTTTATTTCCCGCGCTTAGTACTTTGCCATCCGCACGATATCCCTTCAAGTCTGCACCTGACGTCCTCAACATTTAAAGAGCAAACCCATCTACCGTGAAGCGCCACCTACTATGATGAGCCGCGCAGTGCTCGTCACTTGCTGTTGGTTCGATATATTTCGTCGCCTGTTAAATGCGAGATATGACAGGTGTCCGGCCACCCCTTGTGATTACCCAATGTTCCTCACCACATAACTTCTCGTCCGTAACACAACTCCCGTCGATGTCGCAGCATATTAGCTCGTCAAGGCAGTAGCCTGTTTCCCTGCAATCTGAAAACAGGGGGCATGAGCGATCATTCGGAGAAGACAAGAGGTGTTATATGCACCCAGTTGATATCTTCATGTCAAGGACGATTGGGTTAGAGATGGCGACTAAGCGTGTGTAACATCGTCAATTGTATAAATGGTATTTGAAACTTCTGATTGTATAACATTTGCCGCTTTAACGGCATTGATGTATGGGGCGATGGTAGTCGTTCAAGGGAAAATAACAGGGATATCACTAGGTGGAAGGTGTCGTCAATTGATAATGCAAGAGATGCAAAATATATAGCATTTACTGCATCGCTTGTTTCGTTTGTTCGTTGGGCGACGTTGCGCTGCTCGACCGTAAAAATTTGCACAAATACAACGGGCCAAAATATTTAGACTATTCGATTTTGCGGTTGTGTGTATCGTACACTGATTGTTCAGGATCTGCATTGTCATGCCCCGCCGTATACCATACGATTGGAGTATTTCAGAGGAGCACGCTGTGTTTGCTCCGGACAGCGCACGAACTATCGCACCCCGTTGTCAAGGTACCAACAAGTTTGCCAGTAACCAACGTCAATCTTGAGCATCAAACAAAACCATTTTGACTTGGGAAAATCCCATACCACTAAGTCGCGTTCACCGCTCTTCGAACCTTGTGATGCACCTGGATCAGGATAAACTGCCACTAATTTGAGACAAATGCTACGTTGGAATAATGCTACGCTAGGGAGGGTACCGCCTCCGAAGTATATGGCTTGAGCCACTTGCACTAGCTAACGAGTGACTTGCTACTTCACCCGTGGTACTCAAGTGTGCCAAAAGGTCTTGTGTCGAAGACTAGCTTGGTATTTCTTTGTGGATTCGACCCACTATAACCTGTTGGGGTGTCACGTTGAAGACCTTCGTAAGCACCGGCTCGAAATCACTGAAAAAATTATGCACCGCCTCACAACTGAAGCCTTGATGATTCCGGTCGAATGATATTAATGACACGATAGCTAAAGGTATCAAAGAAACAGGACAGTCACCCCCGCAGTGGACCCCGAGCCCTTGCAATATTTAGCATTAGGAGAGATTCAGCTACAGCGTGGCCTTTGTCAGCCGTGATGTCATACTTGTTGCTGTCTGTTTCAGCTGCTCATGTTCAGGAGCGTAAGTCGTCACGATGTTTGAAAATCTCGGCTTGGATTTATTCGTGGTGGGCCTGAGTCAACCAACACCAAAGTTGTGAAGCTACCGAAACCGTCAGATGTGAGCCCGATACTGATTCCGGTGACGGCTTTGGAGAGGGGAGGAGTCGACCGAGGATACCGAGGTATATTCATTTCTGTCGCCGTATTCTGAGGAACAGTCATACCGCCAGTTCGATCTTGGCCTGCTTTCTACATGCCACGGCGTCCCCCACAGCGGTGATGAGAAGAGGCCGTTGCCTGTACAAGTGTATATGCTGCAGTCACCGCATGGTTTGTGCCTGCACGATTTTCTGGCTCATCACGTCGAAGGTTCCCATGTGGTCGTTTGGGTTTGTTCGTGTGCACGGTCCGGTTACTTGCGCGGTGGATAGTTTTTTTTTTACTATTTTTGAATAATTTGAGTCTACGTGGTTAGAAAGTAGTTCTGAACAACGCGGTTGTTCAGCTGTGGCGAATGGCGACCGATTGAAATTCGACGTGAATGATATGCCGAATGTCGGTCTGGTTCACCCTTCATCTGCGGCGGTCACGGGAACCAGCAATGGGTATAATCCATTGCAATCGACAAACAGCATTTGATTTTCTTACTGCGCCCATCGTTCGGCCATCGGCACGAGTTTTATATTTCTCATGTACCGCGCGATTTCCATTCTCATCTGCAATAAGGTGGTCAGCTAATCACCCAAAACCCAAATACCAAGCAGCGCCACCTACTACTGTGATTGGCCGCGCAGTGCTCGTCACTTGCTGTTAATTCGATGTCATCTCGGTAGTCTGTGCTGCGAGGGAGGAAAGTTGTCCGCGCGCCCATTGTCAATACCCAAGGTTCCTCACCACATAACTGCTCGTCCGTAACACAACTCCCGTCGATGTCGCAGCATATTAGCGCGTTAAGGCAGTGGCCTGTTTCCCTGCAATCTGATCATCATTGGCAAGGGGCGATCTTGTCGGGGAAGAGAAGCTGTGCTATATTAGACTCATTTTACATTTGCATATGTGAGAGGACCATTGGGTTACAGATGGCCGAGAATGTGTAACGCTTGCACGTTCGAGCATGTGTTTACTATTGTATGTGTAACGTTTTCATGTGTGACGTATTCAATGTGTCACGTTTGTTCAAGTGGCATTCGTGCCTCTGCAGGCAACATCGTATGGTGACTGTAGCGAACGCTGATAGCGCTTAAGGAAGATCACAGTCATCTTTTCGATATGTGTTGCGCGCAGCAGGTACGTGTTGAGGTACTTATATTCTCATGCATGCAGCTCATGGTCGTTGTGGCTGTTTAAAAGCTACCTCTACACGTTCCACATCCAATTTCAAGGACGCTGTGGCCATATCGGGTTCATCACGGGATACGCTATTATTTCTTATCACCGTCAACACATATTTGATATCGAACATTGGTTTGCATTGTCGACCCTAGTGATCGTAGATACAACATGGGGGGGGGTCTTTCCGAAACTTGTTTTGTAGTTGCTCGGAGTCACTCGCGGGAGTGACTTCCTTCTTCCTCGTGATATTGGGCTTTCGTAGTGTTGTCAATTTCCAAGGAAAATGAATTCCCAATGGGATAGTTACCTCTGAGCGCTGCACTGACATGATCAGCTACCGTGGCTCTGTCAGGGACGTTCAGCGTCACTCATGCAACAGGCTGAGAGCCGGTAGAGAAAAAAGCGGTACCCCCCCCCCTCCCGTAGTGTATTACACGGCGACGGCTCTTTATAAGTGCCCTTGGCCAAAAAGGGGATTACGTTTACGGTTAGTTGGTGTGGCGATGTGCATCCGCTAATACTTGGCGAGGGGTTGGCGTCAAAGAAATCCTTCGCAAGGGCGTGTGCTTTCATAAACGAAATCGCTTTTGCGGTGGGTTGTCGAGTGATTAACGTCGATGACGGCCGTACTTCAATTGTCCAGTAGTACATTATTCACGTGATAGACGAACCGTTCACTACGTCATAACATAGTGCGTGGACGGAGTTTTTAATGAATGGATCACGAGAACGATATATTTCACGGTTTTCTACGAGCTGACTACATTTGGAAAAAATCCTATCGAATAAACAACTCAACGGTACATGGGTTGATCCCGTGATCATTTGCAGGTTTTAGTCACAAGCGCCAACGGCTCGGCACTTCCCTCTAAATGTGGATAGCAATCCACGGCATTGGAGTACCCGAAAAACACAAGTTGTAGTCGCCATACTTTTGCAGAGTTGTAACAGGTAGACCTCTCAGCTTTAGGCATCTGGTCACTGAACCTAGAGGCGGTAAACAACACCCACCTACCCACCAACCCACCCGTATGGTGCGAGGGTCTACGTTTGGCTACGGCTACGCAAGGAATGAGCCCGCCCTTGTCGTAGCCTTTAATTGAGTTAGGTATTGAGCTTCACCTTGTCTGAATTATCTTCGGTGTCGATTTGCCAGGTGCCGTTGAACCTTCTCACAAACGAGGCCTCTATCCACCACGCGTGCACCCGCCCAGATGCACAGCGAGATTGACATAATCTGCAAGGCATTTGTGGATCTCTTTTCTACAGCGTGGTTGACAGCAAAAGGAAAACACCTGTTGAACTCCATTGTGTTTATCGCTATGCCGTCTGTGCTGGGCTGCAGATCACCGGCCACAAAGGTAGGTGTAATCAAGAGGCCTCATTACCACAGAGAAAGAGGTTGTTAACACAGAACCCGTTCCAACAGCAGGCGTGTCCGTGAGAGCAGATTTTAAGTTGCCATCGCATTTTTTATAACAGTCAGGGATTGCAGGCGTTCCGGGGATAGAAGCTAAGGTGTACCAACGAAATTTATGCACGATGTTGAGAAATATCATGCCAATGTTGGATTTCGATCTGGGCGATCCTGGTGATCGTGTGAGACTATGCAACGCAAAAACGATAAGCAAATCATACCCACACAAATTTCGAACTAATATAAGTCACGGCGCATGCAAGGGACACCCGCTTTGATGCATGCAGGTAACCCACACTGTAGATGTAGTATACAAACTGTGATTTGGGTATACAGTGTCGTCACCGTATCCGCCACGTACATTAGCACCAACGTTCGCGGCAGGTGACTCGTCGCGGACCGAGTATATTCCTGTGTGTCCGTGTATATTTCCATCGGTAGTAACACCCTAGACAAGGGACGCTAGAGACGATCGGGATGCATCTATATGTCGTGAGGATGTTTGGACTTCAGGGGCTCTGCATAACATGGTACATCGCCCGCCCCTTTTGGTGCAAGCAAGCATAGTCACCAAACCCTGTGAACAATATATCCTAGTATCCAGACACGTATTTCTCGGAACGACTTCTATTCAACGCACACAGCAAGACAACAACCAAGTTAAGTTGTTTCAATTTAGAATAGTCCTCGCAGTAGACCAATTGTCAACCTAGACGTGCCGCCTCATGTCGCCATGTATGTCCCGGTAGACGGCACAATTTACGTTGGACCGAAAACCGTCCGCGGCCGCTCGATCCAAAAACAGTCATTTTACGTCTAAAGAGGCTTTGACAGCACGAAACTACACCGTCAACCGTTATATTTGCTTGCTGTAGCATGCTCCCGCAATAATCGCACGCGTAAACACTTTCATCTTACTCTGAATGAAACGCTGTACAGTCCACATTCTCTGCCTTTCGACGAAGTCCGTTTGCCCGACGTCCGATACTACTGTAGAGATACGCTTGCTTTTTCCAAGGCTCTCCAGTTAATGAGCATTTTGAAGGCTGTTCCAGAAAAATGCTACAAAAGAGGTAGATATTGATACTTCTGGACCCGTGTCCCTGAAGAGCGCTACACTTTACCTCGAGTTATTTTTTTCATAACGAAACATGAAACGCAACTCAATGAGAAAACATGAAACCTAAGGCTTTCAAACATTAGATTTTGCTCAACTTACGTTGCAACTTCGACGGTTTTGAGTTGATGGTCACCTGCAGTCGGAACAAATCCAGGCAAAAGGTGAAAACATGTGCCTGGCCCAACAGCAAACAAAATGATGATGGGGTGCATCTCGCGAGTGCGAGTAATTCCATGGCGTAGGTATACATGGAAAATGCTGGTGGAAAGTATTGGCATTCAGATGATTTTGGGTGAAGAGAGAGTCCCTAAATTCGGACTGTAAGGTTGCCAATAGTGTTGGGCCCGTAGCAAATGTCACACACACCGCGCGGAGAAACTGCAACATGGTCGGAACGAATGGGGTCCGCTTATACTTCGTCTCTGAGGTCAAACAGCGAAACAATTTCATAATGACTAGTGGTGGACCGCAAATCGCCAATCGCGTTGAATGCGCGTAATGGCTGTTTTGAAACAACACTATATAATGTGAGTCCACGGGCCCAAGGGTCATGTATGGATCGCCTCAAGCGAGGTTCTTCAGACATGATTGACACATCTTTTGAACGTTGCTATCACGAGCTGATTGCAGCACTCTGGTCGTTGAACGACATCGTCCACACGGCAAATGACATAATTTACACGCCTACACCAGGCGACAGTGTAGGACTGGGTACTGCATCTCGCGTGCATGGATAATGCACGCAATGAAACGGGAAGACCTATATAAAATGCGTCGTACATGTGACTCAAGCACGCTCATATGGGCAACCGGTCGCGGCCGAAATACAAAACGACGCTTGCTCCAAACAAATTGGCGGGAAATGTAATATTTTTTTAAGTACTAACATCGCGGTTTACTGTTGTTTTCCCAGCTCTGGGTAACGCTAACGATTGGTCCCGTTTAACATAAATTTTACTTGAAACAGCGACGAACGGTTGGGGCGTTGAATGCTGATGGTTCGTCCTTCTTGTATAAAAGTGAACCAACACCGGCGAAACGCACACGGTGCTTGATCCCCTTCAAAACTCCGGAAATTAGACAATTTATCGCGATATTGCTGCCATACGTGTGTCATAATCACGAAGGCCAATCAACAGAATATGCAGTCACACTTTAACCACGAAAATTAATCTTAAACCACCAACGTTGGAGCTGTAAAAAGCTTAGGAGCACGTTTATTCATCTTCTTTTTGCCGAATGGATACAACTTTCAACGAAGTTCTTCGGAAAGTAGTCACGGTTCTCTTGGTTTTTGAATGTGCTGGAACCACACTTCTTTATCGAAGCTCTCCTCGACACGCGCTGCGATAATGTAAAAGCAGGTCTCTCTGGGATTCCTCAAACAATACATAACATACCCCCACAAAAAAACAAGCGAATTTCTTTAAGCAACGTTTTATGGCTGCTTGACACGTAGAAAGACACCCAAGAAGAACACCACCTTCACTTACATTCGTTTTTGCAAAGAGCCAAAAATAGATCATGTCGGTGAGACAAGGGGCTCTGTGTTTCGGGAGATGCGGCCGGGGTTTTAGTTTCAGAACCGGCTACTTTGACAAAATGAGTAGATGGCGCTACCGCAAGAACGACTCCTCAATTGACGTGGTAAATATGTCAACCAACGTAATACGTTTACAAGCCATGTATGGTGACTCTGATGGACACATATATCTCGGGCGATGTTGGGCTCGTCCTCGGTTAGGACTGCCTTCAACTAAAAATAGAGTGGTATTTCGCTTATCGACATAAAATAGAGTGTATATCAGAAAAACAAACGAGGTTAATCAAGTGACTGAACACATATTATCTTTAGGATATTCACGTTGTAAGACCTAATACAGGTTTGAGGAGGTTAACGACTTCAGACAAGGTATTTTCGAGTTAACGATGCTGAACGTGCTGTCTACCCAATGAAAACCTGGAGGATAAGACTCCTGTTCAACCTCAACTACGTTTCGGTTTGGACCCAGAACTGGCTAAACTAAGCCAAGGGGCTGATGAAAACGATTGTACATGCAATTAGTGAAAATATGATATGCCCATACACGTCAGTTGTTCCCGGCCAACAATGCGACAAGATTAGTAATCGCATTCTCTGCGTGATATTTCGTGTAGGCAGTCTATTCATACATTGTAAAGAAGCTAGATATTGCCATGAATGCGTCCAGCAGACAAACCGGGCTGTTTAAGTCTTCAACTTGGCAGATTGCTCCATTTCCGGTCCCCCAGGTATCCACACCACCCGAGCGCTTGGCCCGCCTCCACAACCGTAAAACAACTTATAAACGCGAATATGTTGGTGAAATTCTAGAGACCAATTTCATAACTGCGATGAAAACGCATCACCCGGAAACCGCATGGTTGGCGGGTTTGTAGAGTCGCTTGGGGTGTCGCTGACATTCTCATCCGTTATCAGGGCCCCCTGGTCGTAGCCGTGAGACGGGGTTCGCCCTGGACAATTACGTTGGTCCTAACCGCATGCAATCAATGCAACAAAATGTTTTACAGTCCTTACCACACAATTCTAGATCTTTGACGCAAGTTCCATCCGGGCAGCAAAAACTCTCGTCAGCGCAGTCGTCGTCGTTCGTGCAACTCTCTGCACAGTGGATTAACATTCGCTTGGTAACTAGTTTCACACCGTGCACGAGGACGTGATGTCAACCAAGGCTACGGTAGGGAGATCACTGCAGGCGCTGTTTACCTGCGCTGGCTTGGTGTCACTGGCCCGAGTAACCCCCGTATTCCTTGACGTTATCAACCTCCGTCAATACTGTCGTCTATCGATATGAATCGGTAATGAAATGGTAAGCTACGCTAGGTAGACAGGATGGCCTTAATATTTGTCGCTCATGCGAGTGGCGCTAACCCCAGAGTATAAAGGAAGATAAAAACCATCATAACATGACAATAACACCATCAGAGCATCATCATGTACTTTTTCGACCATGCTATGTAAGCAGGTTTGTCTATTTGCCAAACGTTTTCCTTGCCGTCGTATTATTTTTGATCATTTGTCTAACGACGTTGTGGTATTTAGCCCCGTCATGAAAACAACATTTAATCCAAGCAATTGGCACCCCCATCGTTTCATATTTCATATGTTGGAAGTCAAACCTGTTGGGCTGGACGTGAGACACGTGGTGACATGATCATTTCAAGCAACTTGTCTGCTCGAAAATGGCGTTCGACGGTTGAAGCACTACAACGGCCAGGTTTTAACTTGGCTTACAAACGCATGACGACGCTCTACATCTTCTTAGAAGTAAGCGGTGGCCGCAAGGGACCGTCCCGCGAGAATATTGGGAACAGCGTTTGGTATATCGATGATAAGCATTTCAATTTTGTTTGCGTTGCTCAACTAACCCAACATGAACACTAAATGATTCCATCGTTGACACCCCAGACGGGAGGCCTTGAAACACCCATCGTTCAACACGTACCACCCTAGAGCCATCAAACAGTGGAAGTTGCATTTTGTGGGTCAACGTCCCTGGCCGGTTGATATCGTCAAAAGACGAAATAGAGGTTGTTCTAATATGATTACGGACTAGTTTCCAGGACTCGCGCGCACAAAGGTTGGTCGCATTGCGCAAGCGAATGCCTTCGAAGGCACGTGCCGGGCGATATTTTGAGCTCTTCATGCAACACGGTCAGAGCCCCCCGCCACACTCTCACCGTGGAATAACACTTCAACTTCACCATAAAACCACTACATATATGCCCACGTGAGACAACCTCTATGAACTGCAGGAGCATATGCTTAACGAAGTAAAGTCACCCTCGCGGTTAATAGTGGTGAAATAGCATAAAAATTACATCACATGCCCACCTCGCCTGCTGTATTTGTAAGATATATCTCCGTCTTATAATTGGCGACCTCACAGCCCAATATCAGCACGGTCAAAATCATGAGCGTGAAATGCAACATTTGAGACAATAAAAAGTTGAAAAGGAAAACACAGGCGGATCTTTTTAAATTGCGGTAAACCACACAACTAACCCATCACATGCCCACGTTAGACCACCTCTACGAAACGCAGTAGCATATGCCTAACGAAGTAATGTCACCCTCGCGTTCAGTAGTAGTGACATCGCATAAATATTACATCGAATACCCACCTCGCCTGCTGTATTTGTAAGATGTATCTCGGGTTATAGAGTTGGCGCCCGCACAGCCTCACATCGGCAAGGTAAAAATCATGGGCGAGAAATCGTACATTCAACACAATAAATATTTCAACAGGATGCAAAGGCGCAAGTGATAAAATTGCGGTACACCACCTTCCCAACCCATTACGTGGGGTATTTCGTAAATACTGTCTGCATGATCGCCTCCCAACCTGTGCCAAGCGAAGTATGACTAACGAGGTAACGTAATTTAGCGCGAGTACACCAAGCGTTCCTTTTTCAACACTGAGGATTTGCATTTCTGCCTCTAGTGCTCAATTGCGGTGACAGTGCATGACCACATCACCTCGCCTGTTGTATTTGGCAATACGTACCTCCTCCGTCTTATAATTGGCGATGTAAGAAAATAATGGAAACTTGAAATATTTTATGTTTCCATCCATACAAAAACAAATTCTAACATTCAAAACGTTTTTTACTACACCTAAACACTGGGTTGCATGCTGCACCTAACATCAAATCTTCTTGAACAATTGACATTACCGGGCAGTTATTAAAAAGAGATGTGTTCTTGCTACAACCGTCAGGTTTGTCCCCTTTAAGGATTTAACGTTTTCGCGCACATACTGAACCCCCCCCCCGCCCCCCTCCCCTCCCCTGATCCCTCTTGTTCAATACCCCCTACCCTTTTCCGCCCCTTCTTCCCCAATACCTCCCCCTCTTTTTTTTTTCCCCGCCTAGTTTGTATAAACGCCCCACACTTACAAACGAAGTTGGGCAAAGAGACAAACACCTCTACGCAGTCAATATCACGTCATTAATTTTTTGAACACCTTACCCAGGTTGAAACGACAGCCTACATCCTTAACTCGAATAGGCAGACAAAACTATCATACCAGAATGGGACATCCATGTTCGCCGAAGGTTTATATAATGGTTGATGTACGAGAACCGCGACTAAGCAAATTCGAATGTGCGGTTTTGCGCTTGAGATACAATGGCTCGAAACACGTGGTTCATAGGCCCATGCACGTAGTGCACAGTAATGCCTTTTGATATCATGGCGTTCCCCTGTAAGCGCGGCACCTCCTCGTTCTTACGGTGACACGCACGAGGCGATACTTGACACAACGCTTAACCCACGCTGAAAATGACGTACATGCGCATGCACGAATTACGTACCGCATTGAAAACTGGTGCAAACCACAAACGGTATTCCGCCGAGATTGTTCACAATTTCTGTTGAGCTACGCCGCCCGTCTGGAAAGGCACCGTGAAAAGTCGATATCCCAGGTCGTGGCTTGGACAATATTTTTGGGACGAGCTACGATACATGTATCGCTCTTCGTACGAGACGGGTTTTGCATGTCAGGGCTCTCCATAACAAAAATTCGTCATGGATCATAGGTTGTTTGTACTTTTTTGGATTATTAGGTCATAGGATTTGTGGTTTGGTAGTGGTTGTATTCTCGTTCACAACGGTTCTCGGGTTGAGGACATAGGTCACAAACAGAAAAAACTCTGAACGTTCGTGACGTACCTCCATTGGGCACGTCACACTTACATCGCAACAACGAGTCAAAACTCACCTTTAAACTGTCCATAGGCGGAATGGCCCAAAATGAGCGCGGGGCCGACACCCAGAGCGAAGCGGGCGAAGCGCATGGTGATCAAGTAAAGCGCGGTATGTGCCTGTACAAGTTCACCAGCGAAGATCGAAACAAGACGGCGTAGTGTACTTGTGAAATACGGCAGACGATGCATTCTATGTTAGCGGTGCATTCAAACGGCTGTACGGTCCATTTACTCGAAAAAATTCGTGGGCATCCTATTGGCCGTTCAGATGAAGGAAACGTCAATCAAATAGACTTATATATGTCCTATGAAACACGCTTTAAACACCATGTCCTTTGTGACGACGATGGGCGATAGCGATTTAAATGAAGTTCAATCATTGAAGAAAAATATCAAATATGATCGACCGGTATCATGGCGTGAACCGTTAATTTTGTACTTGTAGCTCACCGCAGGGATGTCACGTTCACGATTCCAGCGACGTATCAATGCAGGTAACTTACCCCTACCCGGTTTGGATGAAAAATAACAAGGTAATCACTCGTGAACTTTCACCGCTCGAATCGCTGAACACGTTTGCTTGAATTGGTTTACGCTATATATACAGTAAAAAAAGGATGTACTTTCCCTACCTAAAACATGCGATCTGGATGTATATTTCAATAACTCGTGTTATACAGTCGTTTTCTGTATATTACATTGCTGAGAGAAAGACAAGGCGAATACGTGCTGGCAAATACGATTTCCTCATTCATCTCAAGTCACAAAAGACAAAGCTAATCATGTCGGTGATACCCCCGTTGCCATCAAGTATTTGGCTCGACAAGTGTTGCTGGAAACAAGGGACAATTTCGTATCTCTTTTCAAGGATGCACATTGAGAAACCGACCATCACACAAGCAGCCACCAGCGAGAGAGGCGCTCGATCACTGCAGCTACAAGCCTTATAACCTTTGCCTCGCTGCCTTAATGTTGGTCTCAAACTCGTACAACTGGAATAGTTCTAGTGACTTTTGCAAGTTGCTTGACAAACACCGTTCAAAACACGCCGCACATCTACCGCAAAAATCCAAAAATATAGGGCGGTCATTTTGTTTTCATGCCTTGCCCGCGATCACCCATAAGGTGCCGGGATAAAATGTCGAAAAAAAAAACAAGATCAATGACAACAGTTCAGTGCAGTTTCCGGTACTCCAACAAATCGTTCATATCCCTTGCGGTGTGTACAGCCTGTCACGGTTGAAATCGTCGGGCGTGTAGGATCTTCATCCCTGATACATATGTTCGAGGAAAGGAACATGCTTCTTGTTTAATTTCGCAATCTGCCAGGTCTATTATCATGTCGAGAGGTGAGCTCTAGATTGTGTCCTGACGATTTCCACACCGGGTTTCAAGGGCTGGATATTTATACTACACAGGTTTTGCTAGAAAACTGCTAGAGCAGATATTGGACCTAAACCGTCTAGATCGTACAATGTTCCATGCATTCAAGGCAGTTTTCGTCCAAGTATTTCGCTCGTTGGAGTTTGTTCGATTTGTCGTTCTGGATTTTTGGAAAATTTTGTTGTTTCGTCGTACGGCTGTTTATTTGTCGTTCACGTGTTTGTGGCGATTTTCCGCCAAATAATTTGACGCGCGGTGCTACGACATGGGCAGCGCTTTTTGGTGAAAATAGCTTCTGAATGAGCGGGCTTGTTACCCCAAAAAAGTTGGAAAGAGGGACTGTTTGTTTCAATATATTTTGCTTCGTCGGGGGCAGCAATTTAAGTGTTTCCTAAATCGTTTTTTATCGTGAGGCACATAGAGCTCTCCTGGTGAGGAGCTTTGGAAAAGGCATGATGCACGTTTGCCGTGGCAGGCGTTTCTTCGCGCAATCCATGATCCACGCATCTCACGGCCAAGGTACATTTTTTTTTTTTTGAGGACAGTCCTCTATGAGGAGCGCTATAGCTCGCCCAAATTAACATATGTTGACCAAGCCGCAGAGCAAAAATTACGATTGACGACAACATACGAACTGTGTTCTCCGTCGAGTTTTAGCCAAACAGGGTTGAAGAGGCCAATCATTTCCAAACCGTTTCCGCCAAAAAGTCCAACCTCTATCGTAGCACGTGCCTAATGTTTCATGCATCATACGCCTGAGGTGTGTTGATCTTTATCGTTTCCCCTCGGCAATACATTAACCCACCATTCATGTATCAACCCCTCCCCGGCACATCAGCCCCCCCTTCCACATAACAGCCGAGCCGTCCATATATCAAACCCGTGCCTTCAGAAGATCAACCTCTTTTAATGTTTTACCCGCCTTCATTTACCAACTTCCTCATCCACATTTTAACCCCCCCTTAACGAATCACAAATCTCCCCATTATGCATAAAAATATCGGCCCCGCCCTGAAGTGTTTTAGCCTCCCCCTCTGGTACGTTTGCTGCTGCTGAAAGAAAGTCTCCTCTAACGTTATATCAAACATGATATAGCCCGTATTTGGTCATCTCAAATTTGTTATAAGCCGCTGATACAGTACATCAAGTCTGATATAGTCCTATCTTGTGACGATTATGTACTGTATCAGTGGTGATTTAGCCCATCATCTGTGACTGACACACTGCTGATAGTTGGTGCAAGTTGACTGATTGTTTTCAGGGCGAGTGGTATATATGAAGGTAGTGAAGATGATAACAAAGGGAGATATAGCATAGAAACATGATATAGTAATTTAGTGCTGACATTGATCAAATTCATTGAAGCTCGACCGGTATAACCATGTAGGTTGCGTACGGAGTAGTTATTTAGGCACATACATCCCCGGTTAGATAGAGTCGTGAGGTATAATATTGTGCGAGTGTTGTAGACAGAATTTATTGTATATCAAGGGTGATACAGGCGGAACATATTGTATATCAAGGGCAATATAGACGAACTTCGGTGACCACCTCACGGCCGAGGTAGGTATCACTTCGGATATAGGCCGCTGATATGGCACGTCAAGTATGATATAAGACTATATCAAAGGAAAACTGAATGGCCAACTCACGGAGTAGTTCGAATGCAGTGACGCTAGTTGCTTGTGGAGCGATGGCATAGGTGTTGCGATGTATCGATTTGTCGTATATCCTGAGCAATTACCACAAAAATTTCAAACGTCACGCCCCCCTTCAAAATATGAAACATATTCACTCCCAATGATAAGTATCAACCCCCCCTGAAACACGTCAACATACTGGAGCACTCTAACCCCTCCTGGCAAGTACCAACCCCCCTCTGAAATATTTTCACCTCATCCCGACTAAAACGCTTGGCGACAGCCCGACAATGTACTCCAATCTCTACAAAGGGTAATACAGGCACTGCATTGAAAGGTGATATAGCCCATCCTGATGAAACCAATTTTTTCGTGAAATATTTTACATGCACCGCTCCATCAACTACAAATCGGTATAGTAAATAAGTGGGGAACCGTGAACGTTCTAGTCGGGGTGGGGTTGGAATATATAGGGGAAGGTTGCCATTTTCAAGGAGGGGGCGAAAATGTGCAGGGGTATTGAAATTTTCAAAGGGCGGTGGTTAATATTTTGAAGCGAGGGATGGTAGTTTGAAGGGTTTATGAATCCTGCTGAAGGGTTATCTAAAATCGGAGCGGTGGTATAGGCACTATCACTCGTGAAACGGGCGTTATAAATTAAATAGAATATCACGCGTGATTTAGACGGCTGTTTTTGGAGGGGAGGTCGAATTTCGAAGCGGTGGTATATAGTTCAAGAGGAGTTGCCAATAATGCGAAACGAAGGCGATAGATCGGGGAAACTCGTGATAAATCACAACAGATCTAATACACAATAAATACTTTTTGGGGGAAAGAGCCATCCCCGGGTAAGGGTAGGGCTGAGCTCCCAACACGTGGAGCTCAAACTCTCCCTGGAAACAAGACTTCGAAAGCGTTGTTCGCTCAGCCCGACTAAGCTTCTCTCCTTTTTCACGCAAATGTATACCCATGAAATTACTTGACCAATGACCAACCGGAAGTTCCTTACTTGAGGTTAACCGGCAGGGTATACCTTTTCTTGGCTCGAAAGGAGAACCACTATCGTGGGATCCCTCAAGTATGGTTTTCTCAACATTTTGACGACTTGGGGCTTGAAAGCTCTGTCGTTCGTGCAAAAAAATCTAAACAAGAAAAATCCAACCTCTACCGCAGCACGCGTCCTTTGTTGGTGGCATCTACGACAATGTCGAATTGCATGTTGGCAACCTGTGTGTGTGTGCGTTATGTTCCGACATCGCGTCGTACGAGCTGTGATTATCGCGTCGTGAAGAATATATGTCGGTGGTTGCTCCTTTGGCGCTAGGAGTGGCTAGTACCACGTCCGCCGAGCCGAGTTACCCGAAAAATGTCGTTTAGCCCTCCGCGAACGGACATTTAGAAATCCGGGTTTACAGAGAGCAGGTTGCTAGTAGCGTGAAAATTGAACGCTTTTCTACGGTAGTTTAGAATACGGTATCACGTCAGCAGCATCAAATCCGAGACAGGATAGTCTAATATGAGAGGGTTGCGTTCAAGTGTGCCTGACAAAACAATTTACGGAGACCTGCTGTTGTTGTCAATGGGATATTATAGATTTCACAAAACACGTGTAAAACGATATACACGAACCGGAGGAGCTACGTCGTCCAATGAAGCCAATTTACTTGTATGACGACCGTGTGTGCGTACGATTCCGTCGCGTGCGTGCATTATTAGCTAAACGCACGAGACGAGAAAATTTCGAAACCAACGAAGGAATTATCTTCGTCCCTCCCCCGATTGTCTCTAAATTTGTCCTATTTGGATGAAAAGATTGCAAAACCGAGTCGAGCTGGTTTTATCGTGAAAGATCATGATTATGTCCGCGATCTTGACCTTTTGATGTTGAATGATGGGCTGTGTAATTGGTTTATATTATACGTCGAAATAATCAACATCTCTATATTTTTTATCTGTACCGTTTTATCCAAATTTCACCAGATTTTGTAAAATATTCGTCTGTTGGTTTTGTGACGCTGATGGGGAATGATCTCGTTGGTTTTCCAAATAAGGAAAGAATTCGTCGCGGGCAGGAATTCTTCTCTCGTGACCTATTATATTGCTATTAATACTCGAGCAATCGATCGCACAATCAACAAATCGGACTCACGAGTCTCTGAAAGTGCCAAGAAACAGGTTGTACTTCGTTTTTTTTGTTTCCGTAAACCTCGAGAGCATGCGCCCTCCGAAAAAATAACAGCTCATTGGGACACCAGTTTTAAGCCCCACTTTGTTTTTTTGGCCCACGTACTAGACTAGTCATTCAACAATGTTACAGTAGTTTTTTATTAGCAGTTGTTGCCGATGGATGCTGTCAATTCAAAATTACTAGTTTGAGTGTAAACGAAACATTTTTCTGTGAAGCTTATTTTAGATTGTAAGCTGTTCGTTCTCATCCGACAAGCTACTAACAATAAAAACACAATTTTCTCGTGTGGTAAAATCGAACGCACACAGCCTACCAACACATCTAGCCGGTCTCAACGATCTCAA
This sequence comes from Undaria pinnatifida, assembly GCA_012845835.1. Taxonomy (NCBI): domain Eukaryota; class Phaeophyceae; order Laminariales; family Alariaceae; genus Undaria; species Undaria pinnatifida. Next base: position 6,116,719 of record JABAKD010000007.1, read on the forward strand.
CACACTTCGGGCCGCGGGTTTTTGTGAGCCCCGGCTCTATATATTTAAACATGGGCGAGTCAGCTGTACTCTCCTCTTCACAACTGACGACTATCGACAAGTAGGTGCTCTCTGTAATTGCAGAGTGGCCTCCAAACTGACATGCTCCCCTTTGTTCCAAAACATTTCTCTTTCAATATTTGGAAAGCAATATTATATCGAATATACGGCATTTCCAGAGGATGGCTTTAGCCAATCGCCCGACGCCTAACTATCATGATATTATGACAAAACTAATGCGTGATTTATACGGCAACAAAAAAAAAAAAAACTTTTTTTTACGTCGCCTATATGAGTAGTTCGACACCCAGTAACATCGGCCGTTACGCAACACATCAGTTCCCCACGCAACCTTCAGATGTAGTTCGCTCAAGCCTCCCACAGCGCCTATTCGTGTCCCGTCTGTTTATTCTGAAATCTCCAACACGGTCAGATGTAATCGTATGGGTCAAACGGTCTTTGAAAATGCAATGCTTATGACTATTTGTCCTAGCGTCAAAATAAAAATAAGTTTTTCATAGATTGTCTCACGACTTATGAAACGTCCCTCCTCCATCGCTGTTAAGTTGTGTATCGTGGAAAAAATTGGTGCTTTACGCAATGAAACTAAATTAATGTTTTTTATGTTCAACAATTAGCTGGGTAAACATTTTGCAGATGTTCTGATATTGATGTCATATTTTCAGCTTCTCGTACAGGCACTTCGTCAGACAAGATTTTCGATGCAAGTTTTACAGGGTGGTCTTTGTTGACGATATTTTAGGCGGTTTCAGGCAGGGCGGTACTGCCACTTGCCACTAGTTTTGCTGACGGTGGTCGATATTTCGTAATTTCACGGTAACAACGTTGACGGAAACCGTGAAACGAAAATGTGCTGGAAATTAGTTCGGTGGTAATAAGACACGACGGTAATTTTTCGACGGTAGACGGTATTTAGATATCTGATTGTAGCTGCCTTGACGGAAAGAGTAAAACCAAAATATGCCTGTGATATTTCGGCGGTAACGCAACACGACGGCCATTTCTTGACGGTAGACAGTATTTCGCTCTTCGGCAGTGAAGCCCTAGTAGGGAAAAGGTGACAGGAGCAATGCCGGTATTTGGCAATTGCTGTTGCATATGTGCGTGTCTCAAAAGGCGGGCAAGCTACTTCTCTTTTTAATCACATAGCGATGGAGCAGTCTCATGCACACAACATCCTCCGGAAGAAAAAAAAAAAAACTACACACGCGGGGAATTGAGCAGTCTCACGCAAACAACAACCGAGAAAACAAAAGGAAAGGCGGGCAAGCTACTTCTTTTTTCCTTGGGTCTGGCAGAAGCAGACGTGACTGACGAAGCAGCAGACCCAGCCGCTTCACTTGTAGTGGCAGCAAACCCACTGTCCGCACCGCTCATACTTTCACTGACCACGCTGGGCGTGATGTGGTGTGCGTGTGGTGGCAGCTGCGCGAAGCTCGCCGTCCACACGTGCACACACGCATACAAGGTTTTCCCTAGAAGGAACCAGTGGAACCGTCTGACCAAAAAATATACAATATATAAGAACATTCGCCACATGTCATGCGTCATCCTGTAAAAACAATTACAGACTGTGCGTTTTGGGCGGTATCCGGTGTTGGCGGTGCTCTCTTCTGGTAATATCCAGTGATGGCGGTACTCTTCTGGCAGTATCCAGTATGGGCGGTACTGTCTTTGCGGTGTCTACAGTTGCCGGTATTTATTTGCAGGTAAACATTTTAACGTAAATCTGAAGGTAATTTCGTCTGACGGTAAAAAATGTAAGCGTAGTTTCTTGACGGTAGACAGACGGGATTTCATTTTTCGGCGGTAACGCTCTTGGCGGTGTGGACGGTAACACGAAAATATGCCGGTAAACAGCGGAATACCGGGGCCGTCAGACAGGGCGGTGGAAACAAGACGGGTAGATTACAGAACACCATCCTGGTATTCTGGACACGGCAAGTCCACGCCTGCCAAATTCCTCATTGGCTGAGACTTTCTCGTTTGCGCACGGCTACTTGTCCACACGATACCCCCCACAATAAAAACACATCAAGGAATATTTCTTTTGTCCAGTTTCTACAACAGATGGTTTACGCGGTATCGGTGATGGCCGGAAGGAAGGGAAGTGTGACGTATATCGAGGAGGTGCTACTCTCAACACAAATGTATACGATCATAATATATGTAATCGTCTGTTCCAACATAAAATGAGGCGTAGCTCGCATCAGGTCGAGATCGGAAATAGACTTTAAGTGCATTTTTTACTGTGCACTGTATGTAGTAGCACGCTTCCAACGTATTGCTTCATGTCATGGAGACGCCATGCCATATGAGTCAATAGCTGATGGGTCTGGAGCAGGATAATGACAAAACAACAGTTGTTTTGCGCTTCTTTGTCGTTTATTCAGTGCGTTTACTACGTTAAAGGCTTCTTTATTTATGTTCTTCATATCCCCAAAAACCTTTGAAAACCAACAACACCTTTTCAGGTGACCAAAGGATAGTGTGGTGTACTTTGGTTGAGATTTTGTCCATCACGCGCTACCAAGAAGGACGCATGCTTCGATAGAGTCACTACTTTTTAGCCATTTTGTTTCCGGGATCACTAGGCTCCATACCTCAAACTCGTGGTATTTAATTACAATCAATATTTATTATTAGCGAAATACTTGTTAGTATGTTGCTGCAACAATGGGAGGGTTCCTTCATTCATCGAAACCATACCACCATAGGCGTGTGCAGAAGAACGTTTTTCAGTCCCCAAACATGAACGGAGAGCTGAATGTCTCACCCGAGGCATGCCTTCGAAGAAGACATTCGCTCGCGCGGCCCGACAAAAAACACTCATGCCCCAGTTATAATGAAACAATTTATATTCGTGAATTTTATTTACTCTCAAGTATCTGCTATTATTGTTATACTTTGCTTCACTAGAGGAGGTTAACCGTAACATTAGAACAGAAACGTTACTTGACCTAAAAATGCAACCCCCACCGTGGGGTGACTCATCCCATTGCACTCTTGGTTTGCTTAAAATAGGACACGAAGGTGAGGTAGCCCCCGGGATCTCTCTATACTGACTTCCAGTAGAAATTCTGTGAACAAAACGGGTTTCAAGTTTCGAATGCATTAGTTAGTTGAGGAACTTTACTGGGACTAGGAAAGCGTGCACTCTTGCCGTACGTAACGTGTGTGGGAGGCGACGTTTTGAAGCTACTGCTGTATTACACCCAGAACAACGACCATTTTAAATCCCAAAAAATCCAAACTTGAAATAAAAAATATAAATACATTTCTCCACCTTTGAGATCTAAGAACTCTTCGGAACTCATTTTTGCAAGCGGTGTGTGATACTCCGATCGAGCGTTTTACAGGGTGTTTTCCCATCAGTATGTCGGTCGACGACTCCCTTTATTATACAACTGTTAACTACAATAGTCTTGTAGCTGGTACCCCGGTCAACATGGTGTTGTCAACCAATCTGTTCCTAAAAGCAACAAAACCAATTTTTGAGGAGGACATAATATGACGGCTGTGGAATGCACCAGTTGACAACATTTTGTAGTCGTATGACCGGCGCGGGAAATTGGGGTGGTGTAGTCATCTGTGCATGGCCGCACGTGGTCTAATGGTATTAGACCCTCGAATCCCTACTCTGCCGGGATGAAGCACGTCGTGGTTTCACCAACCAGGCAGAGTACCGGGGGAATAGATGGCCTCAATGAATAATACCTTACTGCGCTCGCAATGCTAGTAGTAGGAGGTGGTGAGGGGTTAAATTGAATAATGAAGACCATGAAAGAAATGAGTTGGGGCTATTTTGCAAAGGTGGTTCAAACGTTGAATATTTAGGACGTTGTATCACCTATTGTGTATAATAGTGCTACTAATTCTTGCACGTTTTTAATATTGATAGGGCAGAGAGAAAGGGAAGGGTGACGGAGGTAGATAAACGCTAAAAAAATACAGAAAATGACAAGTATATTATAGAAAATCCATGTGGTGGATGGGAGCAAACCATATATCGAGTCGTTTTTACGGTACTGCTTTTTAGAATACGTCGTAGTGATTGAATTCCGGATAAGATTAGTACTACCGATCGTGGAATAAATTGGTGGTTTAGCGTCTTTCGGGCGCCGCAGCCGCTCACGCCTCCCGCAGGGTCCCCGGAGGCCCTCCTGGCAGAAACCCTTTAGAAAGCCCCGGACGGCAGTTCAAGCCGAAAAAAATGCATTATATGCGCGAATTTAGGACTTACAACCACACAACGGAAACTTTGCCTACTGCTTTAGAATAAATGACCACAATGTGATATCGCCTGCGTCCTAAAACAAGTGCAACGGTTTTTTTGCCTTTAATAGCGTGTTGCTCTGCGCGCAACCAGCCTCGCGGCGGCTGCTGCACAGAAGGGTTATTAGTCCCAAACGTTGTGCCCGCGCAACAAAAACCAGCTAGTAACTGTCCTGCTACCTATGAGACCTCTATCATGCGTTTGTGTTGGTTTTTCTGCATACGCCCTGGTACGATTGTTTTTAGGACTGTTCAGACGCATATGCGAAGGTGTCACCTTAGCTATAACAGATAAATTTTATGGACTATCGCCATTTGAGAAATACCAAGCCCGGTTGTGTTCAATCGGACATCCCTGTCTGGGAAATCATGCCATGAGCAGATAATACATGAAGTAATATATTTTTGAAGTTCGTATGTAGGCCTGTGAGGTGTTGACTTGCAGGAATGGGGCAGTTAGACACAACCTAAACATACATCAGACCAAGTTGTTCGATGTATATATTCGTTGAGTGCGTTGGCCATTAGATTATTGATCCGGTAGCACAAGGATGTTTCGAAATCGAAGTGCGGTCGGAAAATTGCACGTTGTGTGGCAAGTTTAGAGGTGATTTGGCGTATGATACGTCTGCCGCGGCGTGCGTCTTCCACATTAACTGAGGAATCCACACCTATACGCACAACATGAATAGGATAAATCACACGTCGGCTACGTTAATCTCCCGTCGAAGATTGTAAAACTTAAGGTAAGATCGTTCAACCCGAAACAGCTCACAACCATGTATGAGGTGCAAGTCGTAGACATCATTCAGCAACCACATGCCGACAACCACTACTTGTCCCACGCGAAGGCCTCGATTTGTACGGTTCTACAGGAGATGGTCTGCATCGTCGTACCCCGCGACCCGCTCGTTAGGGCTTTCGAGCAACGTAACACACCGCGAGTCACGCCCCCTTATCGCTAACGATGTCCGCTCTCACGTCGACCGTTGAGAGGGAAAAAAACCTCTGTTTGTGGATGCGTAAGTGTTCAGGTTTGTTAATGATTTTTTTCACAATATCACGCGGACGTGAAGCACCCAGTTTCGCGGTCAACATTTAAGGACTCAAGGTCTGCATCGGAAAATGTTCTTTTCCGGGGAGAGGCAGGTGCGTAATGTCTTGAACGGCAGGTGTTGTACGTTCAACTGTTGTTCAACCCTCAATCATTGCAAGGGTACTCAAGAACATTTCCTCGCAGGCCGCTTTGTACATACCGCGTGAAAACAAACATACCAACGCATCTATATATCAATTTACAAAACGGATACGATATGATTAGACTATAGCGAGTAACAAAAGAAATTCACCTTTGGGCAATTCACAACGAAGTACCACGCTTAACATTTTAACACTTAAACACATCAAAATGACTGCATGAACATCGGGAGCACATCCATCCGTGAAGATATTTCGGGCGTGCGAGTTGTAGTTCGCGATATATGGGCAATGTTCGAATTGCTTGGGGAGTCGATATTTTTTAGGGGTTCAATTATTACAGTCTGTATCGAGTATTCAGCCCAAGAATTTCTCACCGAGAGGCGACGCCCGAGTATTTCGACACTCGACATGTTCACACGTTGATGACATGATCGATTCAGCAAGGAGAAGCCGTCCATGGCATTTGGTTTCTTCGGCAAACCGTACAAAAATATGTTGAATGAATGGCCTGCAAAGTACACGAACACTGTATTGAGCTCTTGGAGAACCCTGCAAACAATTTTTGTTTAAACGGAAATCACATTATTCAGCGCCCAGTTCCGAGAGGAGCAGGACATCGAAATTTGCAGGGTTCTTCAAAATTATACTCCGGAGTACTACAAAACGTAAGAACAGCATATCTATTTTTTTTTTATTCGTCTGCATTTTTGGGTCAAAGTCGCCAAACAAATGTCGCCGACCTATATCCTTAACGAGGACACACAACCTGTAATATGTGTTTCACACACAGCTTGCAAAGATGAGTTTCAACAAAATGTTCGATCTCACAGCTGGAATGTATTTTCATTTTTCACAAGAAACTACATTATAGTAAATATTCTTCATTCACCACAATAAACTCTTTCCTAAAATGATGACCTATTTTCGAATAATCATGAAAAGCAACACTTCAGAATTTTGTTTTTCAACTTGTTTTTAATTAGGGCGCAAACGTCAGAAGCCGGAACGTTCCTGCTCTCGCTTAAACCTTATTGTACATGCATACGTAAACCATGTAGTCTATGGTTAATATAACCTGTGGACTTGACAGACGAAAAGTGAAGACGACCTTAATATTTAGGTCGTGTTTCTGCCGTGTGTTATCGCCCAGGTAATGCACATATGCTCAAGAGCGACGAAATGACTGTATGAAACGCAAAATTAAGGGAGATGTTGCGCGCGGGGGGAGGGAGGGTGGTCGATGGAAAATCAGCCAATTCCCAGACTGACTCTATCTTCGCTCAAGCTGCGGTTGGCTAAAATATCAATTAGTTATTTCCATAGGCTCCGCATAGGTGCCGGCATTCGCCGGCACCCATGCCTCGGGTAGGGTAGGGCAGCACTTCGCTATGTGCGATCCATATCCGAACGATAGTTAAAACACCGTCCGTCACCACGCAACACATATTCTACAATTGTTCAACATGAAGGAATGCCAAGGAATGGATTCAGACTAAGAGTGGACTACTTGCTTTTGTCGTTTCTTGCGTGAATCCGATTCCGAGCTCCATCACATTTCAATGGGATAAATCCGAGCACGCACGCGGACCGGCCCTCTACTCCGGCATCGGAGAGACGTTCGAGTGCGTTTCTTCATATTTTGACTATACCAAGCTTCAAAGGCCAGCAAGTGGGTGGCCATGTATGTTGCATTTTCTCTACGTAGCCAATGAAAGGCGAACACTGAGTCACGCAGCTTACTGTTACACTGTGCATGATAGTATGTAAATCCGAGGTCCGCAAACAGACTGTTTGTGTGTATACTAGAATCGTGGAGAGACTTGCTGACGGCATCCTAGGTGTGAAACACGGTGTCGCTTTCATCGCCATTTATTTCCTCGAAGGCTGTTATACTGCTGCTACTAGTTGCTGCAGATCATGCTTATCTTGGTGGATAGAGTATTAGCAGTACATGAAACTAAGAAAAAGTCAGTGACGACATTCGGGCTACAGTTTAAGACGATGATATGAACACAAAAAAACTGATATGGCCTCTTAAGTCTGATCGCTGGTCGCCCATTGACCGGGGATCGTAAATAAATTAACAGTTATCTGGGAACGACCGGGTCCCATCTCGGAATCATAATCCATCCACACATATACAACTCCGACAGCCCGCGAACAAACACGGGTATCACCATGATTGATATCTCTCCGTACGACTCGTACAGTGTGATAATGCCCAACTCCACCGACCGGCCGATCTCTAATTGCCTAGGGTTCGTACGTGATAGAGCCAGCATCATCCAGGGACGACATGGTCCCACCCCCGGTTCATAGGCCATCTTGTCCATCTTAAATTGAAGATAACCCGGAGAATAAAACTGAGTTCTCTCGGCTCGTCACCGCCTCTCACGGGGTGGAAGTTTATATTCCGTTGGCTCAAATCGCTGATTGGTTCGAGCTTCACAGCGTCGCTTCACCCTAGTAGGATGGAAGAAATTGACCAACCAATTGGGGGCAGTTCCGTCGCATACGGGCGAGTCATGGCCCTATGCCCCGTTGAGAAACCCTCGGAAACTTTACACCTCAAACAACGCGAAAACTATGACGGCAATCTGCCGCGTCAATACCTCCTCGCACGACGTGTCAACCCCGAACTCATCAGCTTACTCGTGATCGGCTGGTAGGCGTTTGACCTAATATATGCGCACAGCAGTTGTTCCGACCGCCTCGTCATTCTTGCGTACGTCTCTCACACGGCAAACATTCGCAATGCGAGCGCACTACGGCCAGTTAATATTTGGACGACAGGACGCACAAAATAGAGATTTTGAGGTTGCGTCAGGTTGGCTTGCCGAGCCAGCACACTAAAGTGAGGGCGAGACACTTGTCAACAACAACTGCACCAAACGCAATAAATCTGGATGGACTAGACCGATTTATATCTAGAATTTAAGTGGCCCCTGTTATAAGCATAGCTTTAAAGAGAAACGGGGTGTTCCAAGAACAATCACAATAACAAGTGAAACTATGACTGGCACAGCTCAAGCATAATAACTGTGGAAAAAGGCCTGAAAAAATTGAAAAACGAGTGCGAATTTCATCGCTTTCTAGCCGAATATTCATGGAATATCTACACAATCACATCATAGCCACTTACTAGCCACCAAAAACATTTACTGATATGATCTGTTTCATTCGTTCAAAGTAAAAACCTAATTTAGATCGATAATATTTTTCCCGGTTTTTCATCCATACTACTTGCGTAGGGCAAACATTCGCCATGCGGAACTAATTCTTACAAACCAATTGACCTCAGGATGAACCTTTACAGAACGTGAGATGAAGCCACTCGGGACATGAAAGACGTCAAATCGCCATGTACCGGCACACTAACAGCCATATATTGCCCTTAACCATCAAGTGCAATGAGCGCCAGTTTTGGCTAGTCGAAAAGTGAACTTGGATCAGAATACCCCCACTGTACCCTGCTGCATTTACTTGTTGGTGTAGCTTGTCTGAAAAGCTGTTCTCATGTTTCATCAGTTTTGAATCCCATCCCATATATTTTCAATGCACTACCTTCGCCCTCCCTCTCAGTAGCATAACTCAGATCCGGCTTAACATGGGGGGCCCTCCTGCCCCCTCTCCATTACGTACGGTACACGCCTATTCTCTCATAGCGAGAGTCCACAATTTTCTTTCTTCGCCGATTCGCGTCGAACTGTACCTACCTACGCTTCTAGGCGTTTTCAGCTGTTGTAAGTTGATTAGTTTTCTTCATTTGTGCGGAAATATAGTGTCAAACTTCTCTCACAAGAGTTAGAACCGAACTCAAGGATCAACAGTTGTTGTTGTTGTGGTTTACAAATTAACTTTTGTCGAAAATCTAGAGTTCGTGATAGCACAAAGGTGCTAGAGCCCTATGAAGATTCGGAATACCAAATAAATTATATTTTTGACCAGAAAATTCTACGCTTTCCCACCTAAAACGCACGATACGAAGAATGGCGCACAATTGAAGAGGTCCAATGTGCAGACTGAACTGTACATGGAAGCATAGAGTTCCCCCGTTCCGACTACTAACCAACTTGTGGCTATAAGATACAGTTGTTGGGCTGCCTACTCCGTACAAACCGCACGGTAACTCTGAGCAGCCTGCTGTTTGGAGTGCTGTCGTCAGAGCTGCGACCCGCGGGTATGCAGTGAAACGAGAGCTATAAACCCAAAACTCCCAAAACAAACATCTGTCATTCCCGAGTTGTTTGACTGGTTGCAGCGCAGCTACAACGCCCGTGCCTGAAAAAAACAAATCGCGGGGTATCGTTCACCATGAAGGGTGTACAACGTTTCTCCCAACTCTACAAAAATCTGTAACACATGTAACATGTTGTACTACGAGGAATACCTTGTTAAAAAACCCCTGGAAAACGGACCGTCGCAGCCCTCGTGATGATGGTGTGCGAGCGGGTCAAGGGCCTCCGTGCGCCATTCTCCTGCTTTGGTTTTTCATGCCCACCTCATCGACTTAGCTCACTCGCCCCGCTCCTTCACACTTGCTCTCGTCGACACTCAATTCCATTCGGTGCTTCTTTTCCCTTATCATGAAAAAAAAAAACTCCACGCTGCTTGCGGTGCTGACCTAAAAAAAAAACATCGTTCGGGAAGAGTTCAATCGGTTTTTTCCCTGCCGTTTGACGGCCAGTCGCGACCCTCATTCGTCGTCGAGTCCGGCCTCCTGCCGGCGCAGTTACCTTCACGCAAACAAAGGCTGCGCCGTAGTGTGGCTCGTGGTGGCGCCTGCTTCCGCACACGAGCATCCCATTCAAGCATTGTTGATCCGTCGCTGCTCCCGAAAATTCCCGCGAATTGTAGTTGACCATGCCCAACGAACCATGTACGACCCAACTCTACCGCCACGCTTACGCCTCGAGGCCCGGGCAGCAGCAAGGAGGTATCACTCGTCAAGGGTAAATCCGGCCTTACACCCGCTAGAGAGACCCCCCCCCCCCCTCGCTACATGGCTGCAATGGCATGCTTCAGAGCATGCCTCACGGAGGCGGCAGGGGAACGGAGGTATAACATCGGTAGTAGCATTCAAGGGTGACTACTAGACCACCGGGGCGACCGGCTCCATAGAACTCACTAAAGGTGATCAATCAGCAATCGGAAACAAAAAATACGTGGAGTAGGAAGCAACAAAAAAAAAATATAATTCGTACATCTGAGACAAAAACAATTAGAAAAGGAAGCACAGGCAGATATGTTAAAATTTCTGTAAACCACACTATTTACCTATTACGTGGGGTATTTCGTACATACCGTCTGCATGATCGCCTCCCAACCTATGCCAAGAAAGGTATGACTAACAAAGTTACGTAATACAGCGCGTGTACACAAAGCGTTCCTCTCAAAACACTGACGATTCGCATTTCTCCCTCTCTCTCTCTCTCCTGCTCAATGGCGGTAACATTGAATGGCATCACCTCGCCTGTTGTATTTGGCAACGCCTATTTCTTTCATATAAGTAGCTGTGTCAGAAAATAATGGTAACTACAATGGCGGTGACATGGCATGACCACATCACCTCGCCTGTTGTATTTGGCAATACGTATCTCTTTCTCAAAACTAGCGATGTCAGAAAAATGGTACATTATAGTACCTATTGATTGATATATTTCATCTTTCGATCCATGAACAACATTAAATTATCAATATCCAGCACGTTGTTTACTACACCTAAACACTGGGTTGTATACTGCATCAAATATCAAACCTTCTCGGAGACTAGTAAACATTACCGGGCAGATGATATAAAGGGATGTCTTCTTGCTACAACCGTCAGGTTTGCTCCTGTTAAGGATCAATAGTTTCCGCGCACATATTAAAATGTACACCACCCCCACCCGCCCTCCCCTTCCCCGATCCCTCTTGGTAAAACGCGCCACCCTTTCTCCCTCCCTCCCCCGATCCCTCTTGTTTAAACGCCCAACCTAAAATAAAAATCTACCATGGTAGTAAACACTATCAGCCAGCCGATATCATATCATCATCCTCCTAGGCATCCATGACCCTAGCATTTTTTTATTACGTTTCTCTCTCTGTTCGAACGCCCCGCCTAATATCGAAATCTGCCAGAATAATAACACTTTCACGCACTAGATGTTACCTCATTATCTTTCTAGGGCCATCCATGCCGCCGCTCCCCACCCCCCCCCCCCCCCCCTCCCCGGCCTCCGACGACCTCTCCTTCCCCACCAATCGCACCATCGACTAGACCTAGCACCACACGTGTACCAATCCTCTACATATATGCTGCCACCCAAAGCCCTTCCCTCCCGCCTCCCCTCCCCAAACCTCCCCCCCTCCCCCACCCCCCATCCCACCCCACCCCCTCGAACAATCCGCCCTCTACTACCTGGTTGTACGACTTACAAGATATATATGATAAACTGGTGCATTCTTCCCGAAACCGCCACATTTTTTTCTTGAAATAAGGTATCGTTTCCACGGACACATTGAGCTGCCCCATTTGTTCCGCCTCCGCCCCCGCCCCCCATTATAAACTGGTGCATTTTTTTCCAAAACCGTTGCATGTACCCCGTTTTAAGCTTTATCGTCTCCACGCACAGATTAAGCCACCCCACCTGTCCCTCCCCCCCTCCCACCCTCCCGTCTCCATTTTGATCAAAATTAGGCCCCCACGTCCTCCATACAAAGTCCGTCGTTCCCTCGCCGGTTGTTCTACTTACAGGATTCAATTAATAAACCGATGCATTTCCTTCCACAACTGCCAGATTTTGTGCCCCTTAGAAACGGGGTTTAGAGTTTCCGCGCAAAGACTGACTTACGTCACCCTGTTGACCCTGATAGCTACAATGTACCGGTAGTTGCAAGGGGGGTCGCCAGACCTATATACGTAATGAGGACACACTACCTGTAATATGCGCGATCGGAATATCGCACACAGCTTGCAAAGATGAGTTTCGACAAAACAATACATCTCACAGCTGGAGTGTATTTTCATTTTTTGAATTAAACAAATAAAACGACCTTAGCTGCGAGTTGGACAAATTTGGGGTCGGTATTCATACTTTGCAAGCTGCGTTCTATATTATCAATCGTCCGTATATAATGTCAGCTGCGTACCAGCACGACCTCTTCAGAAATGTAAACAGACACCACATCAACGAAAACAAAAAAAGCACTTCTTTCACGCCGCTTAAACTTCTCCCGAGAGCCTTTTCGAGGAAAAGAACCAACCACTGACGCGATCCCGGGACAAATGCATGCCTCTGGTTTCTTCTGTGGATACCGTCCACCACTACGTACAACCTTCGCTTGACGCAGCTTATTTGCATAAATGATTTCCCCTCTAATTTCATGTCGAAAATGTATTTCCTGTTTTTACATACCCCCTCTATACCGTAAGTCAGACAAAAAGCGTGTGTGTAATATAGCATCACCAGTGTGTGTGGTCTTAGCCGTTTCTATATCACGTGCACAAACGAGTACCCACTATGTTGATGTGCTCCAACTAGTATTTATATGATAATTAAAATTCACATGCTGTCAGATCAAATGTTTTGTCGAAACTCACTTTCGCAAGCTGTGTGTGATACTCCGATCGCGCGTATTACGGGTTTGGTGTCTATAGGTCGGCGACTCCCCTTGCAACTAGAGCAGTGTAGCTATCAGCGCCAGCAGGGTGATGTTAGGCAGTCTGTGCGCGGAAACTTCATAACCCGGTTCTGTGGGAGACAAATGCTGACAGCTGTTGAAGGAAATACATCAGTTTAGTAACTAAACGCTGTAGGTAAGTCGAATAACCGGCGAGGGGAGGACGGAAATATTTAGGACGTGGGGGCCAGATTTTGATCCTAAGGAAAGCGGGAGGGAGGAAGGGTAGAAGGGACAGGTGGGGCAACTAAAATTGTGCGCGTACACAATAAATCCTGCTTGTGGGGGAGGGGGTGTTGTCGAGGGGGGCGGGGGGGGGGGGAGGCTTTAGGTCGCATAGATGTAGGGGTTTGCTATACGCGTGGTGCTAGGTACGCCGGTCGCCCCAGCGGCGTATCAGGTTATCATCGAGCCTGGTAAAGGTCAGTTTCGTACGTTCGAGCCCCGCCAATGCATACTCGTATAAATTCGTTGGGACTTTTTCATGTGCACAATTTTACTTGCCGAAACCGCGAAAGCGTGAGGCAGCAACAGTCGATGAGATATCGACGAACAGTGCGAATGCTGAACCCTATGCGCGAAAATATTGAAGGCAAGAACCGGGGGGAAGGAGGGACGACACCTGTGACCACGGCTTGTCCAGAAACTGGAACTTGAAAGTGTGAGAATAAAATATAATAATATTACCACTCTCAAGGGGGGAGGCGCAGCCACTCGTAATGCTGACGTGTGGCTTTGTCTGGCGTAGTAGCTGTAATCGCTACCTTCTCGTGTTCGTCATTCGTGGTCTTTGCTTTATTTGTCCATGTACAAACGTGTCAATGAAATTCTCGATTGACAAATGCACCATGATTCCTACCCAGGTACCATGGGGATTACCGTCGTAGGTAGTGTTCAAAAAATCGGGACAAATAAGGACGCCAATTTGGAAGTTAAGCAGTGCCAATTAATTTTTATATCAACTTCTCCATACATCGAGATCCGTCGAGTAATGTTAGAAATTGCAGGCGTTTGCGCACTTCTCGCTTGTCTCGCTCAGCGTCTGTCCATGTTCACGTCGAGATGCAATACGGACAGTATTGTAGGCGCGGGGCGTTGGAGCCGGCCGTCGAAGACGGCGCTTGTAAAAAGCGATTGATCAACAAATTCCAGTTGGTTCCGGAAATCCCACACTGAGGCAGAGACACAAAACTCTTGACCAAATCCCTGTCCCCTTTAAAAGTGGAGTCATCATATATTTTTTTGTGCAAATATGTCTTCGTCTATCTGATGACGATGTAGTCTGGTTCCCCTTTGTCTGACTAATTGGCTTTTTTTTGTGCTTCTCACTCAGCGCTTCTAGTGCGTGCAACACTGTTCCAGTGTCCTTATTTATGGTGGACCCAGGCGAAGCATAGGTCTTGTCCGGGTAGATAAAACATGTCGCGTGGAAGGGAGTGTTATGGTAGCGTATGTAGCTCGATCGTATTCAACATGTTTAGTTTAGGTCTAAACGTTGTTTTGCCACATATCTGGGAAAGAACTTCAAAGAGCCTATTTTATCTCTCGAGCTAAATTAAGCGATTAGTCACAAAGCTACGAGAAAAAGTGTCGCACCTCGGGCAGCATATCACGATCCAATCATTTACTGCACAAAAGCGTTTATATAGACTATATCATCAACGTTTTTTTCACCATGTCATTCTTAGGACAGACCACTGATCACCACTTGACGCGTTTGATAGTCCACGGAAAAAATAGTAAAATCTAGCGCGTTTACCAGTGTATGAGACGTTTCTTGTGCACGGCGTGCCTGGTCGATAACATGTTTTCATTATGATCTATACTCGTCGTTTAAACATCTTGAGACACATCATGTCGTAAAAAAGCAGAAAACAAAATCTTACTAGACGGAATACATAAAAGTCTATTGTAGGGAATTTGTTTTTTCCGGCATGTTACTTCCCGTCGATTATATGTGGCCAGATCACCTTGCTTGTTGCACTTCAAACGTTCATCTCTGTCTCGTCGTATTGTGACGACGAGGGTCGTCTCTCTATGGCGCATGAGCACAGGATAGGTGAATTGATCATTGAGATAATAAGAATGCACACACATGCTGCTCTATGTTTCTATCACCGTATAGCATACTCAAAAGATATTTATTTAATTTTGTAAAGCCTGCAATATCGCAGAACTTCAACATACCCCGAAAGTTACTCATCAGAGAGCACATTTTGTGTACGGCAAGCTAGGTTGGCGTCATGAACAGCATATTATATTCTACGCACGTTGTGAGTCCTTCGTTTTCCTTTGCAGCAACAAAACACGCCGCCTTCAAATGAAATAATGCGATACTCACCACACGACTCCGTGTGTAACGCGTCGAACCCTTCGGCCGTTTAAGAGATTTGGTTGTTTTCACCTGGAACAACATGTGATACGACCGTTGCGATTATTTTTGTGAATAGCACACCAGGTGCTCGTGCTAATACGTCATCCGCCGTAAATGACACATGTTGTCTCACGAGTCACTACCTTCTAGACACAGATATATTATACATTTTGTTTCCCCAAAACCGTCATATTTCACCTAAACATTTCCACGCGAAAATACGGGCCCATCCGCCCCCCCCCGCAGTCCCCCCCCCTCCCCCCCTCCCCCCCCCCTCCAACCCTGCTCGTTTTTGATCAGAACTAGGCCCCCACGTCCTTCAAAACTCCGCCCTCCCCCCATCGGTTATTCGACTTACAGGATTCACCTAATAAACGTATACATTTTCTTCCACAGCTGTCACATTTTGTCCCCCTCAGAAACGGATTATATTTTTCGCGCAAAGACTGCTTAACATCACCCTACTGACCCTGATAGCTACACTGTAGTTGTAAGGGGAGTCGCCGACCTATATCCTTGATTAGGACACACAACCCGTAACGCGAACGGAGTATCACACACAGCTTACGAAGATGAGTTTTGACAAAATATTCGATCTCACAGCTCCAGTATTTTCATTTTATGTAATAAAAAAATAAATCACCTCCAGCTGGGGGATCGATTACTTGGTTCAAATTCATCTTTGATACATGGCTGTGTGTGTTACGTCGTGGGCGCTGACTACAGGGTGTCGACATGGAGGACATGCTCATTTGGTAGACCTGCAGGGGGCACTGTGTCCCCAATCCAAAAACATTTAAACAAGATGGTACCAGGGTCGACAGAGGAAAATGTTGATCAATATCTGCATAAAACCACCAAACACGTCACTTTTTTTAGGCGGACAAAATACGACTACGAGTACGGTAGCTCAAAATCCCCGGCATAAAAAACACATACATTCAAACACCAACCATTCGTTTATATAGTCTAGTGTAAAAAAAAATAAGAATGCTTTTACTCCGAGTATATAACCACACGTATAACAAACCCCTCACCTAACGCCCTTCCTCCCCCCCCACCCCCGCCGTTCCAACGCCCCCTCTTTTCCGACCACCTGCACGATCGCCTAGACCTAGCACCACGCGTATAACAAGCTGTTAGATATCTTTGATCTCAGAGCCAAAGAGTATTTGAGAAATATTTGTGACCTAAAACTCCTAACCCCCCCCCCTTTTGCTCTCCCTTACTCAAACGCCCCACCAAATATCGAAATCCGCCACATTAATTAAAACTTGACGCACAGGATATCACCTCATTATCTTTCGAGAGCCATCCATGCCGCTGTCCCCCCCCCCCCCCCCCCCCCGCCTCGACATGTTGATCAATATCTGCATATAAACCACCAAACACGTCACCTTTTTTAGGCGGACAAAATACGACTACGAGTACGGTAGCTCAAAATCCCCGGCATGAAAAAACACATACATACAAACACCAACCATTCGTTTATATAGTCTAGTGTAAAAAAAAAAGAATGCTTATACTCCGAGTATATAACCACACGTATAACATACCCCTCACCTAACGCCCTTCCTCCCCCCCCCCCCCCCGCCGTTCCAACGCCCCCTCTTTTCCGACCACCTGCACGATCGCCTAGACCTAGCACCACGCGAATAACAAGCTGTTAGATATCTTTGATCTCACAGCCAAACAGTATTCGAAAATTATTTGTGACCTAAACCTCCTAACCCCCCCCCGCCCCGCCCCCCCCCTTTTGCTCTCCCTTATTCAAACGCCCCACCAAATATCGAAATCCGCCACATTAAAAAAACACTTGACGCACAGGATATCACCTCATTGTCTTTCTAGAGCCATCCATGCCGCTGTCCCCCCCCCCCCCCCCCCCCCCGCCTCGAACGCCCCCTTTTTCCCCATCACCCGCACCATCGCCTACACCTAGCACCACACGTATAACAAACCCCTCACCTAAAGCCATCCCCCCCCCCCCCCCCCCCCCACCCCCTCGAACACTCCACCCTCTCTTTACTCACTGATAGTACGACTTACCCCAGGATGTACATGATAAACACATGTAATATTTCCAAAACCGTCACATTTATCCCCTCAAAAAATGTATAGTTTCCAGGCACATATTGAGCTGCTCCCCCCGTCCCCCGTCCCCCCTTCCCCCCCCCCCCCCCCAACCCCGCCACCCCCCCCTCCCCGCCCCGCCCCCCCCCCCCCCCCCACCCCCAATAATATACTGGTGAAAAAAACGTCAGATTTATCCCCTTGAAAGGATTAAGAGCTTACTCCCAGCGCCCTGGTAAAATATTTGTCTCTAGAGGAATACTGGATTTGTAAGTCAAAGACTGTCAGACAGGCGAAATCGAAATGCTTGCGTACCGGTTATGAGAACAAAACAAAATAAGGCAAAACAAAAAGAAACAAGAAACAAAGAACATGAAACAATACAGGTTCAGTCAAGTAAGTGCTTTTTGGTGTTAAATGGACAAGTGTTTTGTCACACTTCGCTGGTGGCTCGCTGCGCGAGAAGGCACTTGACGATCGTCAGTAGTATCGGAATGTTTCATCAAATTTGACTGCACGAGAAGTCACTAGGCGATCGTCGGGAGTGGCGGAATGTTTTAAAACATTTGACTGCGCAAGAAGTCACTAGGCGATCGTAGGGAGTGGCGAAATGTTTTGTCACACTGGACCGCGCGAGAAGGCACTTGGCGATCGTCGGTAGTGGCTGAATGTTTTTTCACACTGGACTGCGCGAGAAGGCACTTGGCGAATGTTGGGAGTGACGGAGTGTATAGTCGGCGACTTTTGCTTTGAGGCAGAGAAATGTTACAGATAGGATGCTCGTACTTAGTCCCGTGGAAAGGGAACAGCAGAATCTGGCGAGGAAGGCCGCATGGTGTCAAGACGATGTGCGCATGCACGGGTTACGTTGTACGCAGGTGTAGGATGTAACGTGCTGAAGACACGAGCACTTGTTACAGGACGAACAGCCGTAGCTGGAGACGCATAGTCTGGACTACACCCTTCGTACATAGGAGATGATGCATAGACTACACAGGTGGTGATGGAAGGGATTTGTACCGCAGGAGCGATGGAGGAAGGTGAGGTAGTATAGCAGGTTCGAACACGTACGCGCATCCTACACACGCAAACATACAGGAGTACTGCTGCGCTACACATGTCATAAACATGTATGTGTACTACACACAGACAGCGAGAGCTGTGTGCACACCGCTGTAGACACCTGCATACACAGGTGGTGATGGAAGGTATTTGTACTGCAGAAACGCTGGAGGAAGGTGAGGTAGTATTGCAGGTTCGAACACGTACGCGCATCCTACACACGCAAACATACAGGAGTACTGCTGCGCTACACATGTCATAAACATGTATGTGTACTACACACAGACAGCGAGAGCTGTGTGCACACCGCTGTAGACACCTGCATACACAGGTGGTGATGGAAAGGATTTTTACCGCAGAAACGCTGGAGGAAGGTGAAGTAGTATGTATGGCAGGTTCGAACACGTACGCGCATCCTACACACGCAAACGCTTAGGAGCACTACTGCTGTGCTACAAACATCGATAGCTGTGTGCGCACTGCTGTACATGCACACACTGCTGTGACCATGCTCAGTGCGCAGCGTATAAGCATTGCCGTGTACACACCTGCATTCGCATGTGATGAAAGGGATTTGTGCCGTGGGAGCGCTGGAGGAAGGTGAGGTAGTATGGCAGGTTCAAACACGTACGCATTCAAAGTGATGATAATTTGTACCGCAGGAGCGCTGAAGGAAGGTGAGGTAGTAATATGGCAGGTTCGAACACGTATGCGTATCCTACACACGCGAACACACGGGAGTACTGCTGCGCTACACATATAGTTAATGTACCACACAGAGAGAGCCTTGTGAACGTATATCGAAAGAGTTGGTCTCCCCAGTCGTCAAGATACCGCTCTTCTGTAGGGACGTTCCGCTGTATGGTGTGTGTGCGGAGATTCTGCCGCAGCACGGGGAGGTGGTACGCCGTAAGGTTTAAAGAGGGCGAAGAACACGCAGCCGCAGAGAAGGAGGAGCCTAGAACAAGCGAAGAGGCTCATAGCAAACACCCACAGCACGCGGTGGACATGAGCTGCCACAGAAGCCAGCGAGAGAATGTATGCCGCAGTCGCCGCCGCACGCAGACACGGCAGACCACACAGCCGGATCGAACAGCAGAGGCGCAAAAGGTCCAGCGCAACGCCGAGGAGCGCGGTGTATCCGAAGAGAGATGGAAATGGAGGGTGTGCGGTGTGCGCTGCGACGTTGCATCCGACGAGGGATAGAAATAGAGGGTGTGCGGTGTGCGCTGCGAGGTTGTTTGCGTGCCAGGGTGTAGTTCGTAGCGCCGTTTGATTTGAAGCGCAGCCGTTTGGATTTTATGGTGTTGTAAGGACGAGGCGGTTTTTCTGAGGTTTTGTTTTTCTTCCGCAGCGCCCAGGGCACAACAAAGTGAAATGTTTTTGGTGTGTGTCGTGTTCGCTGTCCGAAATGCCCCGCACGGCAGGATGGAACAACAGAGGCGCAAACGTTCCAGCGCATGCACCACCAGCGCTGGGTTGGCAGGGCAGCCGAACAGTGCGTGGATGCTACTAGAAGTGTAGTAGTGTGTGTTAGCGTTGGCGTGTGTGTCTCAAAATGCACCACCAGCGCTGGGTTGGCAGGGCAGCCGAACGGTGCTTGGATGCAACTAGCAGTGTAGTAGTGTGTGTTGGTGTTGGTGTGTGTGTCCCAAAACGCACAACCAGCGCTGGGTTGGCAGGGCAGCCGAACGGTGCTTGGATGCTATTACCAGTGTAAGGGGGGGGGCGACGCGCCCCCCCCCGAACCCCCGTCCCCGGGATGCCCTTCAGTGTGCGTTGTCAGGGGTCTGACGCAGTGTGCGTTGGAAGTACCCCCACCAGTGTGCGTTGGAAAAAGTATATGGAAAAAGTATGTAATGGATTTGAAAAAAAGTCGGGAATCCTGAAAAATGTTGACCCAAGATATGAAACACTACATACATGCCGAACATGATACGTGCTGGTGGAATACGACCGACACTGTTGCACGGACGAAACGGCACGCATAGGAAGAAAGAGGTGCCGGCATCAATCCGGTGAGGGGAGAAAACAAGGCCTACAAAGTGACAAAACAAGAACCAAAGAGGAAAATGGAGCAAGGGAGCAAGTAAGTGTAGTCACTGCCGAGTTTGCCCTGCCCCAAAAACGCTAAAGCAAAAACTATCGGTTACTGTAGTTGCAAACACTCCACATATTAGTCGAACCGGTTTCTTGTCACACGATCTAGCGTTTCGTTTCTGCGTCCGTCGACAGCTGTAGCGGTGCGTGTGCCCCCCTCCACCCGCCACCTCGGTGTGTCCTTGTTGCTACTCTAAGCGTCCGCTGTTGCGTAGCATAGCCAGGTCTTCTCCACATCGCCCTAAACAGCGGTCTAGAAATTGTGGCTGTTTCACGATGTCTCTGACGTCGGGTATCGCACTGCATGCCACTTTGTCGTACACAGCAGTGGCCCTCAACTCATGTGTCACGTATGATGCATGCATTTCCTTTCACAGCTGTCAGATGATGTCCCCCTCAGAAGCGGGTTTATATATATGTTCCGCGCAAAAACTGACTAGCATCACCCTCTTGACGGTGGTAGTTACACGGTAGTTGCAATGGTGGAGTTGCCGATCTATGTCCCTAGTGAGGACACACCCAGTATTACGCGCGATCAGAGTATCACGCACACAGCTTGCAAAAATGAGTTCGACAAAATCTTCGATCTCACAGCTGGAGTATAGACAAAATAGTTTTGAATTATGTGGTACTCTTGCGCCATTCGTGGGTGTTGTATCCCGGTAGGTTTCTCGCTTTATACCATTTGCCCGAAACCACGCCAGACACGGCCTTTTTGATGACAACAGATATGTTATGGGCGAGGTGGGTGATGACAACAGATATGTTATGGGCGAGGTGGGTACTCGAAATTATTAGTTCAGGTTGCGCAGATCAGTAAACGTACATGCGAGGCTTCAGCCACACTGAACGATCGATTCTTGCAAACTCCTGAACATGTTTTTTTGTTTAAAACCTCTGTAAACGGTATTTCATACCTAGGGTCACGTCATACATGTCGACGTCCACCTTAGAGCGAGTCTACGATAGCTCTCCAGCCCAGCGATTTTCTTTAAAACAAGCGTTTAACGGCTAATCGACCCGGGAACGGACGCGATGGATACAATGTCGTCATGTGTTTTGTGGTTTGCAGATGACTACTCTCGAACGATGACGTCAAGGTTGCAAGAGGCACCATGATTCAAGATGTATACTGTCGAAGAATCGTTCAACAACCGGCGACGTCGATAAAAAACGTTGGCGAGGCTGCTGTAGCACTCTCCGTAGAGGTACACCAGGACACACGTTTCCCACACCATTGCGCGCAGACCTGCCTAGCTATCGCTGACAAAATCAAATATGAAACGCGTTATGCAACGGTATTACTGTACTTGTGTTATTTTGTTTGCACATCTCGAGCATTTATGTTATGCTAGGAGCTCTGCACTGCTCTGTACCCAGACAATGTGATCACGACGACAAAATTATGAACAGCACACGACAAACAAATGGCCGACGTGCTACGTTAGCATACGTGATACCGGCGGAAAAAATGTTTTGTATCATGAGCCACTTGTCTACAATACTTATTATAGTGGCAGACGCATACTTTATGAAGGTACAGTACGGTTAATGCCACCGAACCTGACAAGGTCTAGACTATACCTCACCTAACGTGTCATATATTAAAAAAATTAAAATACACTCCAGCTGTGAGATCGAAGATTTCGTCGAAACTCATATTTGCAAGCTGTGTGTGATACTCCGATCGCGCGCATTACGACCCTCATAGCTACACCAGCAGTAGTTCCAAGGGGAGTGGCCGACCTACATCTTGATGTAGACACACACCCCGTAATACGCGCGATCGAAGTATCACACACAGCTCGCAAAGAGGAGTTTCGACAAAATCCTCGATCTCCCAGGACCCAGGCTACGGTAGGGGGGTCCCCTTTTGGGCCTTTTATTTCAGTGGCTAGGGGTCACTCGCGCGACTAACCCCTTTGTTCGTATGCGATAATACGTTTTCTTCATGTTTTACATTGACGAAATTAATCCGCAATGCAAAGGTGATCTAAGCTGCGCCAAAACAAGTGCTTAAAATATCTTCATCCGTGGGGTACAGAGCCACTCGTGCGACTGGCTCAAACACATCAGTGAAAATTGGGGTACCTCCCCTACCGTGGCCTTGGTCCCAGCTGGAGTGTATTTTTGATGAAGTAGTATACGATGCATTTCCTTCCACAGCTGACAGATTTTGTCCCGCTCCAAAACGGGTTTTATAGTTTCCGTGCACAGACTGGCGAACGTCACCCTGACGACCCTGATAGCTTCACTGTCGTGGCTACAAGAGTCGCCGACCTAGTTCATCAATGAGGACACACACCCAGTAATACCCGCGAACGGAGGATCACACACAGCTTGCAAACACGAGCTTCGACAAAATCTTCGCCCCCACAGCCGGAGTGTATACTCGTATATTTATATGATGTGTGGTGCGCTACAACTGTGCCCTCCGTGTATGTTGTATCCAGGTATGAACCACTTGTCCACAATACCTATTATAGTGGCAGACGCATACTTTATGGAGGTACCGTACGATTAATGCCACCGAACCTGACAAGGTCTAGACTATACCTCACCTCACGTGTCATATATGACCCTCATAGCTACACCAGCAGTAGTTCCAAGGGGAGTGGCCGACCTACATCTTAATGTAGACACACACCCCGTAATACGCGCGATCGAAGTATCACACACAGCTCGCAAAGAGGAGTTTCGACAAAATCCTCGATCTCCCAGGACCCAGGCTACGGTAGGGGGGTCCCCTTTTGGGCCTTTTATTTCAGTGGCTAGGGGTCACTCGCGCGACTAACCCCTTTGTTCGTATGCGATAATACGTTTTCTTCATGTTTTACATTGACGAAATTAATCCGCAATGCAAAGGTGATCTAAGCTGCGCCAAAACAAGTGCGTAAAAAATCTTCATCCGTGGGGTACAGAGCCACTCGTGCGACTGGCTCAAACACATCAGTGAAAATTGGGGTACCTCCCCTACCGTAGCCTTGTTCCCAGCTGGAGTGTATTTTTGATGAAGTAGTATATGATGCATTTCCTTCCACAGCTGACAGATTTTGTCCCGCTCCAAAACGGGTTTTATAGTTTCCGTGCACAGACTGGCGAACGTCACCCTGACGACCCTGATAGCTTCACTGTCGTGGCTACAAGAGTCGCCGACCTAGTTCATTAATGAGGACACACACCCAGTAATACCCGCGAACGGAGGATCACACACAGCTTGCAAACACGAGCTTCGACAAAATCTTCGCCCCCACAGCTGGAGTGTATACTCGTATATTTATATGATGTGTGATGCGCTACAACTGTGCCCTCCGTGTATGTTGTATCCAGGTAGGGTTTCTGTTTCATAGGATTTGGGGGGACCTACCATTTGCCAAAAACTACGCTTCAACCAGGCAACCCTTTTGATGACAACATAAATGACATGGGCGAGGTAGGTACACGAAATTAAACGCTCAGATCAGTACACGTACATGCGAGGCTTCAGCCACACCCAACAATCGATACATGCAAACCACTTCGCATATTTTTTCGTTTGAAACCTCTGTAAACAGGATCTCATACCTAGGTCACGCCATACATGTCGACGTCCACCTTGGAGCGAGTCTACCATAGCTCTCCACCCAGGCGATTTCCCCTTGAACGAGCGTTTAACGGCTGATCGACACGAGGACGGACGCGATGAATACAATGTCTTCATGTGTTTTATAGTTTGCAGAGGACTATCGAACGATGACGTCGAGGTTGCAAGAAGAGGCACTTTTTTTCGAGAAACACGGTCGACAATTGGTTTGAAAACGCGCGATTTCGACAAAGAAGCGTTTGGGAGGCTACGACTGTAACACGACTCTGTAAAGGTACCCCAGGACACAAGTTTCCCACAGCATTGGGCAGACCCGTCTCACTCTCGCTGATCAAGTCAAATACAGTACTGGGGCCTATTTTGTGCCGGTACAGGCACAGAGCGTTCACCTGCACTCAAGTCAAATACAGCACTGGGCCCTGTTTAGTCCAGTACGTGCACAGAGCGTTCACCTGCACTAAACGGGGCTCCCGTCACTATTGTGAAAGTGTCAATACGGCACTATTGAGGGCTAGACAATACCCCAGTAGTGCCGACACTGGCACTAATGAGGTTGTTTTCGACGTTTGGTTTAGCGCCCATGCTTGCGCGTTCAACAGAGAACAAAAAGCATCAATACTACTACTGTCGAGTGAAGTTCCATCGTGGGCGTGGGCGGACTTTCTTTCCTACGACACGTGTGGTTCCAACCTGTTGAGCCCACGAGCGTTGTGAAATAGGATACAGCAAAGTGGTTGAACTTTGGGCTAGCGCCTCACCAGGACCAGTCGACGGCAACAGCAAGACACACGTCATGCACCCGCGTAAGCTGTGGCCGCACAAACTGCTTGTAATACACGCGATCGTACAGAGCTAAATCCCACTCCTCGCTGCCCACTTCGATGATCCAGAATGAAAATGAAGAAAACAAACAACTCCAAAAAGCGCACCAAAGACAACAATGAAACACACTACAGCTACAGCTGTAACCCCCACCCTATCTACGTCGAGACAAATTATCCCCTGTCTGCCTGCCGCACCCGCTTCGATGTTGCAAAAAATGACAGAAAGACAAGCACGACGGGCAGCGCCCCGCACAAAATAAGCCAACCATTACTACCACAGCTGTGCCGCCCGCTCTTACTCCGTAGCAACAAACTCTCTCATATCTGCCTGGCGCACCCGCTTAGCGGAATGCGCTGCAATCATCGCCGTCCTCGCTTTTTTTGCTACGTAGAGGGCCGTGGCTCCGTTGCCACTCTCATCTGCCGTCGCTTTCAGTACGCCAAGGTGAGATGACAGTTTACCCTAAGCCGATTGCGCACGGCGCGCGAGCCCCGTGTTCTTTTCGCTGCTGTCCTCCTGTTCGTCCTCCTTCTCGTGGCTGGTAGACGCGCGAGTCCCAGCCAGCTGTGCCGCCATTTTACATTGTGCCCTCCCAGCGCTGTCTGCTGCTGGCGCTTTGCACTCGCCGGCGTTAGCGACGCACGCGCTGCAGATGCGACGATATACGATGTCATCATCAACCACGCTGCTGCAAATGACGTGAAGCCGCCCGCCACATCCTTCCTGGCAGCCGTGGCCATAAGGACTTTGCGGCGTTGTCTGGTTGAGCGCCCAGTTCACTTTCCGCACATGGCATGATACGCCCCTGCATAGAGCTGTTCGGGTCTGCAACAGCACATGTACGCTATTTGTCTACGTGGAGTCTGTTTTCTGCCTGGTTGTTTGTGTGTGTTCGTGCGCGCGGGGTAACCGGCACTATTGGGAGTGTCAGCGGCGCCGAACCGGAACTATACCGGGCAAGGTCTCAAAAGTCCCGGTCTAGCACTGTCGAGACCCCCGCCTGTGTCCGGAGATTTTACCGGCTGTACCGGGCACCTGGCACTTTTTAAGCGGCACTAAACAGGGCCCAGTACTGTATGAAACGCGTAATTCAGCGGTATTACTCGTACTGTTTTGTTTGTATCCATTTATGTTATGCTTGGAACTCTGCATTGCTCTGTACCTAAAAACTGTTAGCAGCACGATAAAATAATGAATATCACACCAGAAAAAAATGGCCGACGTGCTGCGTTGGCATACGTGATACAGACGGAATGAAGGTTTTTGAACATGAAGCACTTGTCCACAGTACTGGAAGACGCATACGTTATGAAGTCACCGTACGATTAATGGCACCGAACTCAAGAGGTCCGACCTCACTCACGCCTGTGAGAGAGTACATTCCACGTGCAACCATATCCACTTTCCCGTGCGGTCTCCTATGCTTACACTGTTGTGTAGTCAATGAAACCAGGTCTGTATTCCGACACGGGGCATGTCCTGCGCGAGGGCCAGAGTCGGACTAGCCTATAAATCACTACTAAGTACTCCTGTCCAGACCGGAATCGGCCACAGACCACTACTCCTGAAATAGCGAGCACACGGTTACGGTAGGCTTCCTATGGTAGAGGCGCGCCAACGATATTGCGAGGTTTCTTACCGGAGGAGCTCTGTGTGGCTAGACAAAGAAAGGATTTAGAAAACGGAACTAAGTTGCCTCCAAAGGACAACACCGCCATGTCTTATTGGCACACAACTATAACCGTTTTGAGAAAAAAATATTGAAACTCCATCGGGTCGGGGTTAACAGCACTGCCTTTCCGATTACACGCTGGGGTCACCAAGTAATATCTCAATCGTGCCACGGGCCACGCATGGAGCATGGATTTCATGCTGGTGCACGGGGCATCGGGAACTGCAGTAGGTACAGCAGTAGTGCGGTTGTGACAGGTTGTGGTTTGACGTCATTTGAAGCACCTCCCCAGAGTTTTCAGCCGAGACGGAGAACCAACCCAATCGTGGTGATGCACACCCATTAATTATTACGGAAAATTTGGCCTTTTGCACAAGAGGAGCACAGACAGGAAGCCCGTCATCACACTTAATACACTAGCGGGTAGTCGAAGTGAGTGGATGTCAGCCTGAAGCACCACACCCCAAGATAAATACTGCAGTCCGGAAAACAGCTGTGTTGCCATTGCAGTGAAAACGCCAAACCATCTCATGCACCCCTAGGGGTATATATATAAGCATGCACCCTTTCTCAATGTACAGTCAAAGTAGTAGAATACTGGTATGCCTGGTGCAGGTCCCAACCCCTCAAACCCAGCCCCAAAAACGTAGGCGGTGGGATCGGGGCGAGAACACAAAGTGCAACGTTTTGGGAAGCGGTGCATCATTACGTGCGCGCCTAGGCGGTACATATATTTGGCTGGTAAACGACACAACATGCAACAAGGCTTGGGCAGAAGACCAACATCATTATGCTGAACTAACCGCGAGCTTGGAGTCTCCTGGAGTATTTCTTACCGCTGGTGGTGCTGTTGTCGAGGTCAGTCCTTCCGCAAGATCGTCTGCTGCCACTTGCCGCTTGTGCTGCTATTACGTTCGTCTTCTCTGTTCGATGCAGCAGCGTTGAGTTGTACCGGGTACTCTGGGATGACCGGGTTGTGTCGCGTGGGCGTGTGCAAAACGCGCTTCAACAGAACAGGATGGGCAGCGTCGCATTCGTGTGAGCGGGCGTGGGTGTGTGAAAGGAGGGTGGGGATACGCATTTGTGAAAAGGACCGCATTCATTTGGGTCTCATTATAAGGCGATCGTGACGAACGTGTACGCTGCAATACAATATAAGAGAGGATTATTTTATTGTTTTTGCACACGTTTATATTCCAGATGACAAGTATGGACAAGCCGTGGTCACAGGTGTCGTGCCTTCTTTCCCCCGCTTATTACCTTGGATTTCAATCGCGCATAGGGTTGAGCAATCCCACTGCTCATCAATTTTTCATCGAGTGCTGTTCACACACCGAGTGCAAAAAAATGCAGTATGAGCTTCGATGAAATCTTCGTGAAAAATCTTCGATCTCGCAGATGCAGGAGTGTAAATTATGGTAGTCTCTCCTTGACACATTATTAGTCTAGTGTTTTCATTGGAACTGAAACCCAATGGCAAACCAACATCCAATTCTTCACGTGAAACACAAAAAATTTACCAGCTGGGCCAGCAAAAAAACGGATGATCAATCGGAAGGACGTATCTCGCGAACAACTGCAAAATAGAAAGAACTAAAGACACCGATGTAATAGGCCAATCATCGTGCGTACAGGCAGAGCCACGTGGTCACGTGTTTAGGAGTCATTCAACAAAACAATCAGGGGGTCTCAAAATATACTTGTATTTAGTGTAAAAAAAATAGGTTTATGAAACCGATTTAGAGATAGTGGAGCTGATGACGCTGCAACTTAAAATCGTCTGCTAGTTCGACTGCTTTCCACGGTCTCCCGGTCGAACTACTAAAACTTGACCACCCCGCTTTCGTCCAGTGTTTTCACAATATCCTTGTCAACGTGTGGGTAACGGGCGAAGTCCCCCAGCAATGGAAAGATGCTATCATCAAGACCCTTCACAAAAAAAAGGATCGAACTGATTGCAACAATTACAGAGGGATCTCGCTTGTTGCCCACGCAGGCAAAATATTGTTGAAAATCGTTGCGTCCCGCCTTAGCAACTACTGCGAGACCGAGGAAATACTTCCTGAAGAACAGTGCGGCTTCCGTCCCGCACGGTCGACGGTCGACATGCTGTTTGTCGTGCGCCGGTTGCAAGAGCTCGGACGACAGAGGAAAATCCCCCTGTACATGTGCTTCATCGATCTGCAGAAAGCGTACGACTCTGTCGACCGGGAACTGTTGTGGGAGGTACTCACACGCCTTGGCGTACCAACCAAGATGCTTACAGTTATCCGCAACTTCCACGAAGGCATGCGGGCTCGCGTGCGTGCGGATGACGGCGAGCACTCGGATTGGTTTAATGTCACCCAGGCGCTGCGGCAAGGCTGCGTGCTATCACCGTTACTGTTCAACGTGTTCTTCGCTGCTGCGATACACGTCGTGCTGGTAGGCTTCAGCAAAGACGAAAGCATCGTGAGGGATTTGGTTCACCTCGAAGAGGGCAGTGCAGTCGGAAAAGAGGAACCGTTGGCATGCGTGCAAAGGGCTGTGTGGGGCATGTTGTACGCAGATGACGCAGGAATTGTTTCGAAGTCGGCGGAAGGCCTTGCTAAAATGATGACAGTCATCGTGACTGTCTTCGAAGCAGCAGGCCTCACGGTATCGGAAAAGAAGACAGAGACGATGCTGCTACGAACACCGGACCAGACAGCCCTCGCCCCACCGCTCGCGATCGGAGCATCAGGCCAGAGGTATAAACAGACGACCCAGTTTTTATACCTAGACGGCATTATCCACGAAAGCGCTGACCTCTCGCTCGAAATCGAACGACGGATCCGTCTCATGCGGGCATGCCTCAAACGGTTTGGCCCGGAATTGTATGACAGGACGACCGCCCCGCTTAGTCTGAAAGTCCGCATGCTGAAGGCCGAGGTCATTGAGACCCTACTGTACGGGTGTGTGACGTGGACCCTCAATGCGGACCACTTCGCCAAGCTCCGATCAGCCCACCACGAAGTCCTTTTGCGAGTCATTGGCTTCCAGCGCCGATTACGCACCGACCACACCACCCTCTCGTACGCGAAGGCCCTCAGGATGACACGATGCGAGAGCATCGAAACGACCATCCGTAAACGGCGGCTCTTCTTTGCCGGGGCCCTGGTGCGACAACACAAGGGGCGACTGCCCCGTCGGTTGATGTTCGGGACGATCGCTGGTGGGGAGAACCCGAAACCAGGCGGACAACTCAAGACTTGGCCTAGAGCCATAGCTGAGGACCTTAGGGTGTTCAAAGCCAACGAGGGATCAACGGAACACTCCCCCTTAGTTTTTGGAGTTGGGACCGCGCTGTGGCCCACTGCAGCAAAAAAGGTGGGCAAGTGGTACCGGGGGGTCCTCGAAGCAGCTGAACGGTTCATGGGCAGGTGGCACGAGGATGAGGCAAAGCTGAGTAGACAGCGCCGCGCATCCGCCGTGGGTGGTGTCGAAGGGAACGGGGGGAGGGGGGGCAGCAGGAGGGGTAGAAGGAACACCGCACAAGGGTATGGGGGCAGGGGGGGGGACAGGAGGAGTAGAAGGGAAACCGCGGTAGATGAAAGTAGGAAGGAGACCGCAGACAGGGTAGCAAGGTACCAGGCCGACTAGTAGGTGGAACCTTTCTATCTATGCCACTCGTACCGCCAACTGCTGCGGCTGCTCGGAATGTGATGTCTTGGTACTTTGATTTTTCCGTGAATTTATTTTTTTCTTTATTTTTTTCTTTTTCTTTCCCCTTCTTATCTTTTTGAAGGGAGTCTTGCATGGTGGGTAGGTGACGAGCCTGTTTCATTTGGCCCTCCCAATCTTCCTTCTTTTACTTGTTTCTTTTTTCCGGGGTATTTTTTCCCTTTCTTTCCCCCTTGCATGTCCATTTTGGCTCATGCTCGGGGTATGTTTCTATCTCCCGTGCTTTGGCTCCCCTTTTTATTTATTTTTTATTTATTTTGTCTTGGTTTCTTTCGTTGTTTCTCTCTTTTACAAGGTATTTTGGTTTAATGAGAAGAACACAAAGGGGGGAGGGGGGGAAACAGGAGGAGTAGAAGGAAAGCCGTCCAAGGGAATGGGGGCAGGGGGGGCAACAGGAGGGATAGAAGGGAGACCGCGGTGGACGAAGGCAGGAAGGAGATGGCAGACAGGGTAGCAAGGTACCAGGCCGACTAGTAGGTACATAGCACTTTTCGTCTTTTTCTGGGGTATTTTTTTTTTTTTTTTTTTCCCTTTGTTCCCTTCTTGCGTGTCCAGGTTTTTTGGCTCGTGTTCGGATTATCTTATTTTGGTTTTACTTTACTTTATTTTATTTCATTTTATCATGTTTCTTTTCCGAGCTTTGGCTCTCCTTTCCGGTTGGGTTGTTTCTTCGATTTCCCCTTCGTTTTGTTTGTTTCATTTTTTGTTTTATTTTTATCTTTGTTTTTATTTGTTTTCTTATTTTGTTTTGTTTTTTGTTTTTGTTTTTGTTTTTGTTTATTTCGTATTTCTCTCTTCCAATGTATTTCTGTTGCTTACGTATGTATGTTGTGCCTGTCGTACCCAGTACTAGGGCATGACATTGCGTTGTCGAATGCATTACGATGCATTATCTCTGTGTCGTGGCTTGTGACCACAGAGCTGATCTTTCTAGGGTGAAGAATCAGTACGGACACTGGGTGTGCTGGATGTCGACGAGTAGAAGAACGGTTTAATGTGAAGAACACACACACACACGTGCCGCAGAGCACGTTCCAATGGTTTCGAGGCAAATATGTGTTATTTCGGGGTAATTTTCTGCCTTTCCGGGGTAATTTCGGCTTTTTTTAGTTTTGACCACGGCCAATTGTTTACACCGGATATCAATTCCTCTCGACAACGTCGTTCATGCCTACGTTCCAACCCTCAAAAATGAGCGAGAAAAAGTGGGCGTCAGGGTATATTGAAAATGTCCCGGATAGACTCTATTCATACGAGAAAAATTCGTGCTCCGGCATGTTGTTGTTGTTGCTGTTGTTGGTCGCACATTCACTCGCATAACCAAGTCCGTCCGTGTTCACAGGACAGGCTCCAGTCACTCGGGAGTGGAGGAATACCCCCGGGAATATTCACAAACAAGCCAGAGTCGTACACGCAAAGTTAGCTGGAGCTATCCATGCCTCTGGTCCACAAAAATATTAAAAAGCGAAAACAGGACAGTCGGCCTACGACGTTTCAAGCCCATACTGACTGATGCATGCGTACGTCGAAATACTCGCGTCTGATAGCCGACTACATCGCATGCAACCTAAGAGAGACTACGACGTATAGGTCTAAATTATGGGGAGGTGAACAGGGCGTGCAATCGTACGCTAAAAAAAAAAAAAAATGTTAAAAAGATGTACAGGCAGATATCCTGAAACTGCTGTAGACCACACTACCAACCTATTACGCAGGCGATTTTACGCCTAGCTGCCGTCTGCAAGATCGCCTGACAACCTTTACCAAAGGCAGTAGCAATTGCATAACAAAGTAACGTCAATGAGCGCGGGCACATCAAGCGCGTCCTTCCAAACAGTGACGATTTGCACCTTTCCCCCTCGTGTTCAAGATTGTGATGACATAGCATAACAACATCATCTCGCTTGCTGCATTCGTAATATGTATCTCTGTCTTAGAATTGGCGATCTTAGAGGCGCACATCGGCACAGTAGAAATCATGGGCGTAAATCGTACACGAGCCAAAAAATAAGGCGAAAAGGAAGTACGGGCCCAGACATGTTCAATTGCGGTAAACCACACTACCAACCTATCACGTAAGGTATTTCGTACTTACCGCCTGCATGATCGCCTTCCTGCTTATGCTAAAAGAAGTATGACTCACGAAGTAACGTAAGTGAGCGCGGGCACACCAAGCGTTCCGTTAAAAAAACTGACGAATTGCATTTCTTGTGCTCAATGTTGGTGACATTATTACATGACCACATGAATCGACAATCTGTATGCCCGGCGTAGGGTGGCTCACGGGGAGGTTGCTTTCGGTACCCGACAAGGGACCATCAGGCGGAGAAGATAAGAAGGTAGAATATTAGTAAAAAAAAATAAAAATACACTCCAGCTGTGAGATCGAAAATTTTGTCGAAACTCATGTTTGCAAGCTGTGTGTCATACTCCGATCGCGCGTACAACGGGTGGTGGTGTGTCCTCATTAAGGATACAGGTCGGTGACTCCCTTTGCAACTACAGTGTAGCTATCAGGGTCAACAGGGTGATGTGAGTCAGGCTGTGCGCGAAAACACTATAAAACCAGCTTCTGATGGGGACAAAATCTGACAGCTATTGAAGGAAATGCATGAGGTTTATGGAATAGTTGCTGTGAGTCGAATAACCGTTGAGGGGAGGGCGGAGTTTCTAAGGACGTAGGGCGCTTATTTTGATCAAAAGCGGGCGGGGGGGGGGGGGGGAGGGAGGATATGAGTGGGTGGGGGGTGGGTGGGGGGGCTCGGTTTGTGCGTGGAAACTATAAATCCTTCAGGGGGATGAATCTGACAGTTTTGGAAAGAATGAACGGAGGTGGGGAGGTTGGGGTTGGGATCGGGGGGGGGGGGGGGGGGTAGGTCGCATAGATGTATGGTTTGCTTTACGCGTGGTGCTTGGTCTAGGCGATGGTGCGGGTGGTGGGGAAGGAGGGGACGTTGGGGTGGGGGGAGATGGGGATTGCAGCAGCGGCATGGATGGTTCTAAAAAGATAGTGGGGTGATATCCAGGGCGTGGAAGTGTTTATTACTCGAGCGAATTTCGATATTAGGTGGGACGTTTGAGCGAGAAATAGGGAGGAAAAAAAAAAGGGAGAAAGGGCGGAGCGGGGAAAAATAGTTTTCAAGAAAATTAGGTCACATAAAATATATATCCGCGATTGAGCACGAAAGGGAGAAATGCGAATCGTTAGTGTTTCGAAAGGAGCGCTTAGGGTACACGCGCTAAATTTCGTTACTTCGTTAATCATTCTTCGCTTAGCGTAAGTTGGGAGGCGATCATCTATATTGAATAAAGTACAGGAGTCCCGGCGGACACTCTGAACATGCACTGAGTAACAGTAGTATTACCGGTACACTGCGCCAAAGGGGGGCGTCAACTCGAACATATGTAAGATTGGGACCGCCAATCACATCAATAATTCTACTCCACCATCTCCGCAGATTATTTGCAGTCATACACATCATACATCAGACTTGTGCGCAGGCATAAACCAACATTACTCCCGTCTGTGTGCACGTCATGACAACGTTGAACGAAAGCGCACCATACGGAACCTTGCTCATTCAGACAAAGTACGTGACTTAAACATCCAATGTCAATTTTACGCCAACACTGCTTCTGCTCCAGAAACCCATAGACAATATATATATTATAAAAATTAAAATACACTCCAGCTGTGAGATCGAAGATTTCGTCGAAACTCATCTTTGCAAGCTGTGTGTGATACTCCGATCGCGCGCATTACGAGTTGTGTGTCCTCATTAAGGATATAGGTCGGCGACTCCCCTTACAGCTACAGTGTAGCTATCAGGGTCAACAGGATGATTTTAGTCAGTCTGTGCGCGGAAACTATAAAACCCGTTTCTGAGGGGGACAAAATCTGACAGCTGTGAAGGGAAAGGGGGGGCCTGGTTTTGATCAAAAGCGAGCGGGTTTGGAGGGGGGCGGGGGGGCGGGGGGGGGGGAGGGGCAATTTGTGCATGTAAGCTATAAATCCTTTCGAGGGGATAAATCTGACGGTTAATATATATATTGATATCCAACGCCGGAGCTAGCGGAATTGGACCGCAGTAATCCTAACGGAAATCGCTGGAAAGAAATCGCTGGTAAGAATATGGGCGGTCAAGAAGAGTGCAGTAGGAATAGTGCATGTAAGACCAGATAGAAAAACTCTCGATTGTAGGTCATAAATCAAGCCTAACGCCTACTGTTTGTTACGGAAGTATTATGAGCTATTAGGCAAGTCTAGACCTATTTCTGGCGATTTTTTTTGTAGTTTTGAGGCTCCAGAAATACCTGCATCAGAATAGAGACGCACCCATTATGTGGTCTGTTTTTAGGAAAGTGGATATATTATGAATTGGTAGGTCTTGTTTTGCCGTAACATTTATATTTTAAATCCGGCACGTACACTGTCGCCGGCGACGTTAGGTCACCACCGCCTCTGCTGTTGTCTTTGCTACATGTCCTTGCAATGTGCTGCTGCTGTGGTGCTTGTGTGGTGTGCATGTGTGTGGTTTCGATGATGCCGGTGCTACTGCTGTCGCGTTTGTGTGAGGACGAAGCTCTGTCTCGCACACAACAAGAGCGCGGTATGGTGTCGTAGGTGTTTTTGTGATTCTTTGATGTGGGTGATGGTGACATGCACAGCAGACAGGTATCATACCAGGTACTGCAGCTGTGCTGCTGCTGTGCTACTGCTGTTGTCTGCCTGTGGTGGATTCGATGGTGGTGCTCCTGCTGCTGTCTCGTTTGTGTGTAGACGAAGCTCTGTCTCGCACATATCGAGCGCGGTACGCTGTCGTTGGTGTGTTTATGACTCTTTTTTTGTGGGTAATGGTGACGTGTACAGCAGACCGGTATCATAGCAGGCACTGTATAGGCAGTGGTGACATGTGATACTTAGTACGAGGTTGTATCCAAAAGTCAAATAACCTCAGTTTTGAGAGGTTGGATGAGCTGTTTTTTATGGGCTCAGAAATCAATTAATCCGCTTATTTCTGGCCTCGAATATTTCTGAACCCAGAAATAACGAAGGTTAATGTATTTTGCTTAGAAGTTGTATAACAATATTGCACACCCCCAGGTCGGAGCGCGGGGGTGGAGAGAGGGGCAGGCCCCCGGGGCTGCTCTAACAGCAGCCCCACGCTATCGTCCGTAACCTGAGTCAAGTTCCATCCCAATTGGCAATGTCGAGCTTTCGACGCAAGCCTCCACCAAAAGACTCGAAAAATAGACACACATTACTGCACTGTGGTACTCAGCACAAGCGCACACACAACACATGTAACGCTAATTTCGTGAGCTAGAGGAGCACCCATTATTTATACATAACGCCAGTGTACATATGTACTCCGCGGTCAAGCAGCACTATTACGGACAACTCTATCCTGCAGTTTCAGATTGCGTTAATACCGAGCTAAGTGTGGGAGCGCCTGGTTTTTTAGCACCCGGCATCACACAACATCTGCACACCACAGTGCAAATTCCGTACGAGGACGAATGGACCCACCTCCAGCGTGGAGGCACGCGTGCGTGCTCGCGAAGCACGGCAAGCAAACCGACATCGCACGAACGCCTGCATTGCACAATGCAACTTCCCGACGGAAAAAGGGCTCACCTCCAGCTTGGAGACGTACGCGCGCCACTCTGATTACGTAAACGAAAACCCTGAGCACCACACATATAATAAATCCAAACGCGCAACCTACGACACCCGGGCGGCTGCATGCCGCCACCAAGGTACGTGTAGCTAACAGCAACGAACATGCTGCCCGCGTTGCTGCGACCGCCTAATCCCCCCTCCACTGACTCCCTAAAAAGCACGGGTGGAAAAAAGCCAGTCTATCGCACCCTGAACCTGTCTCGCTGACGATGCTTCTCTCTTTGTGTGCTTTGCTTACTAGTCAGCAACCAGACAGACTGATCCAAGGTTCACGTTGCAATACAAAAACAAGTACAAGTAACCACCCGCGTTGATCTCATTGGTCAACGTGCAATCACCTTAAACATCTTCCGTACATACAAACACTTATTTTCTCGTGCCTCGATAATAATACGCTTTGTATTTTAATTTCGAAGTTGTATAACATTATTGTGCACCCCCTGCTTGAAGCACGGGGGGCGGTGAGAAGGCCAGGCCCCCGGGGCTGCTTCAACAGCAACCCCACGCTATCGTCGGTAACCCTGAGTCAAGTTCCATCTCAACTGGCGATTTCGAGCTTTCGACGGCAACCCTTTTAAAATGGTATTTGGCTCAGCTTACGGACGCATTGCGTCCCTCCCATACCCCCTTTGCTGTACCCTTAGGATGCGCACGTGAACATCCAAGTTATCCTTCCTTTCTTTCCGCGTGGCTAAAATGATAAGGCTGCGTACTAGCTGGAGTAGTTGTGTCCACTTCTACCCCTCCAGCTTTGGATTGGGGTTAACTTGACCCCAATCTGTCCCCTGCCCTGGTTGAATGCCGTTACCAATCCCCCCATGGGGCATTACCCTTGCTACCCGGCTGGCATCCTTCCCGGGGCTACAAATGTACGCCTTATATGCATCAG
Source organism: Undaria pinnatifida (assembly GCA_012845835.1). Taxonomy (NCBI): domain Eukaryota; class Phaeophyceae; order Laminariales; family Alariaceae; genus Undaria; species Undaria pinnatifida. The sequence goes on from JABAKD010000007.1 coordinate 6,153,879, forward strand.
ACGTCCATCGACCCTTCCGTTGCAACGTCTCTGGTTAGTCACCCCCTGCAGATAAGTGTGTTGCGCCCCCAATCCCAAGGGAGTGCAGAGCGTACTCATCCGCCTGCACGCCCGCCAACTAAACCACTTCTCGCAAAGCTACCGTCGCTTGTTGATTTGTCCACATGGACCATCTGCCACCACCACACTGCCATATGCCACGAGGGGAGCCGACGAGGGCAAAAAATATATCAAGACATCAACTCGAGAATGAGATCGACAGCACCACCAACGGCCCCCACGTACCTCGGTGAACCCGCCCGAACGCGCGAAATAACCGCCTCTTTGCGCAACTGGTCACCCTTAGACCCACGAAATCGAACCTCGACGCGGTCGGCGCTCGACCATTGCGCCTCCCATGTACTCGACCGCGAAAGAATGCCACGCCTGCCCGCCGTAAACAATACGTTTCGTGGACCCGCGACCGGGCTTCCGCGAACATTTCGGACGCGCTGGTCGGAAATCCAAACGACGCACACAACACAAGACCCCGTTACCCCAAGCAGGGATCAAAGTTTCGCCAGCAAGTAACATAGCCCACGATACGGACCGACGCACGGTCGCCTGATTACCCACTTCGGCATGCGAGCGCGCCCCACCTTTGAGGGCGCTCCCGATGACAGGGTAAGAGATGTCCAGCTCGAAACCGCGTAAAATGCGATGAAAAACTTGATGGCCGACAGATGGCTTTCGATGGTCGCCGACCGCAGTTTCTTGCTAGCAAACGCGTACGCTACGTACTCAAACACATGTCACACGTTGGTTATATCGTCAATGCCGCAATCAACAATGACAGGCACAGCAGAATGTACCAGAGAGTCTACCCATTCTCCAAAATTCCTCGAATAAATTCGTTCAGTCGAGGAACCAACGGTGTGTCGCATGAGTCCGAGGCCCACGACGTAGTACACAGAGGAATGCCGATGGTCCCCAGTTCCCGACCCTGCCATGGTTTATTGGGACAAACGGTGCGCAAATCATAAGCAACGGAGCCGAGATCCCAGCAAGAGATACCGTCGGCGGCAGCTGTGTGGATACCACGTACATGCGTTGCCTCGAAATACCATCCGGATGACACTTCGAGGACGCCGAGGAAACGCACGAAGGCACCGGAACGAGGTTCCAGTCCCCCCCGACACCGCCGCAACAAATGCGCGGTGGCCTCGTTGTCTCCTCGCAACGAATCACCGTCTCCCGTCGCTGGCGATCGATCGGCACACGAAGACGATGGAAAAAATGCCGACAAAACCATGCCCAAAATTCCAAGCACGTCGATAGATAAGTCGTCCAAGCCTCGGATGGACTTACTCGATCGAAAAAAACGTCGCTGTTCCTGGGCTGTGAGATAATAGCGCCAGTAATCACCGGTCTCGTAAAAATAGCTGCGACGGCGGTTTTTGACCCGTCCAATGAAAACGTACGTTGTGCCGGGCGCTCCAGCAAATGATGCATCGGCTATGACAGCACCCCGGCTCGCGCGTCAACACGTTTGTCAACAAACAACCACCAGAACGCGAGATCCGCTTGGAACTCGGGCCCAAGGGCAACTCGCTGCCCCGGATTTGCCATTCGGCCAGCGAAGTGATCGCCGGCAGCGATGCGCGGCATCCCAACCGAAGCCATCAAACGATGCACGAAGAAAGACCGGGAGAAACGGAAAAATAGATGTGCATGAGCAAAACCGCCAGCTGCGACTCCTGCTTTGCTGAAGCATAGATGCGAGTCGGGGGCCACTCCGCTAAAAGCAATCGCAGCTTAAGGCGCTTATGTTGCGGCGCCGTCACCGTAACCCCCTCTGTGTTCACCAACCAGCCCAACACTTTGAGACCGTTCGCCAGTTAGTGAATTTGCTAGAGGGCAATAAAGGTGGGTCGGACGCGCCACGCACGCCCAACAAGCGAAAGTGGTCCGACGCCAACTGCTGCACAAACCGAATACCGCGACGACCGTCCGGCCACCACTGAACCTCGACAAGAATGCAGTTGTCTACGTATTACCGCCCATGAAAACGACTTCTGGCGTAGCCGCTGCTACCGGAAACGATTGTACAATCGCGAGGGAGGGCCGTCACCGAACCCCCCCGCGGCGGGGTAAGACGCACATGTTCGACAGCAGCCGCTCCTTGTGGGGAAACAGCCGCACATTGAAACGTAGAGTGGGTGTGAGAATGGTCCAGCGCAGAAGCCATCAGCACCCAGAACCCGGGACTATTACGCCACCCGAATTGCAAGGGAAGTTTCGCAACTACGTATTCGCCCATCGCGTACCCAAACACCGGCGCCCCTACTGGGTAAACTAAGACTTGACGATAGGCGTCTTTCTCGTCAGCGCGGCAAAGGACGACTGTAGCTGTGGGACCGTGCAACTGCCGCAAAAACAACACCCGTAAGAACACATCCCGACACACATGACCGAGCTCGCAGGAGAGAGCGGAGGAAAAATCGGTTTCGTCGTCCACGCTGGAGTGGCCCCCCGCGCGCGCAAACGTGATATCGTGAATGATGCGAATCTTAGGCTCAAGCACGACGGCAAACGGCGAAACACGTAAACACTGAATATCGGATGCGGAACATAATTTCAACACCAAAGCCCGACCGTGCACCACGTCACCACAAATATTTTATGGAGCAGCAACGGCATGGGGGGCGACGCTCGGGTAGTTACCGTATTCAAGCTCAGCAGTCAGAATACCCCCCCGCGCAACACCCACCGGGGAGCCCGGTGGTAAAAAGCGGAGCAACTGGTGAACACGAGGGAACTTCTTGATGCTACCAAACCAATGACGAACGATGTGAGGATGAATTGGTGGGGCAATGCGAGCGGATCTGACAGCAGACGTAAACAATTACACACTGCCGGCACAGGCACGCAAAGAAGACGACCCCGCGCTGGCAATCGCATCGAGATTCGCGGAAGCTGTGGACGATACCGACCGTGTTACGCTATCCAGCGCGGCGATCCATGCGTCAACCGACAAATCCAACTGTGCGTGCGCACGCTCGCTGTCGATCGAGCCGTGTCCGCACCCCCAGTGAGAATTGGAACGTTGCGCACGTTCGCTATATTTAATTGAATCCCCGTGCGACCGATATACCAGTTCCTACTAAGCGCGCCGAGACTAACGTACAAACGGGCGCTCTTCCCATGATCACCTCTATTCTCGAAAATGACGGATCCCAGCGCAACGGGAACACGCTCACCCCCAACGCCGCCTTCGACCGCCAGCGCCTCCAGCGCACCCCCCCGCAACCGGCCTGGGACTCCGCGGACTGCCGGTACGGTCGGCGCCCTGCCAACGTCGACCGTCGACGCAACCCCCCCACCAATCGTAAACGTCGCAGCCGCGCCCCCCGATGTTGGGCCCAACACGCCGGCGCCACTCTCAATTGTTGACGCAGGCGCTACATCCACCGCCGGCGCCGCAACTGTGCCCGCAAAGGTTGGCCCCCCTGATGGCAGGGCCTGTATCTTCATCCAGAAGCAGAATAGGCGCCTCTACCCCCCTTGCCTTCCTGTTGCCCCCCACGGGGAGGACCGCACGCAGCGATCACGCCCGCGACCCTCTGTCCGCCGCCGCCACGCTTCCACCACCTTCCGTCTTGGAAGCGGGGGGAGATGGCGAGGATGTCCAGGCCGCGGGAGCCTTGTGCAGGAACTTAAACGGAAATCAGTTGTATTTACCGGTGCGCGCGAACATCCGGCAAGACTTGAGGTGGCCTTTCCTTTAGACCCGGGCGACTCAGTGGGGAAAGCGGTGGCCTTCTGCTCGGTGGGCCTGTCTGCGCCGGAGCCGATGTTGCTGAGTACGAGCCGGAGCACCTCCTCCGGGGCAAAATTCGAGAGGCCGTACGAAAGCGGGCATAGGTGGGGGGTCGAACACCGTACCAGCTTTGGGAGGGATAACAGCAGGGAAAGACCGCTGCGCAGCACGCATAAGCTTACTCACCCACAAAGCGATGTCGCAGTGAACCATACCACACAGAACTGCATGCGCGTCTGGGACGGACAGCATACTGTAGTTGCTGGAGGTGTGAGCACGCAAGCTCATGACCGCCACCGCAAGCTCTTCGCCAAGAGAATTGACCCGTGCCAGACAGGGGAGATCGTCGGCGACCCCGGGCGAGATACTCACAGACAAAATCGCAACGACCGAACATCGCAAGAGGTCGAGACGGTCGGCGATCATAAGGGAGTGCCCGACGGGCCCGTCCACGCGGGGCCCAAGCCCCGACGTCAAAGGAACCGAAGGACCGAAGCTGGGACGCGACGTTGGCTGTCACATTGATGGCCTCCCCCGCAAAAGGCTGCAGGTCAGCGGGTTAGTCCTCGATGTTCGGGGGATACGCCCTCGAGTAATCTACACGAGCAAATAGTCTATTCTACATCATCTCTCCTGCTCGTGACAACTGCTGTCATGATAATGCTCACCTAATCCTACATTCCTGCAATTCAAAGGTATCATCCTCATATTCAAATAGAGCATAAGAGCTTCTCCTTCGACTAAATATATAGACTATATATATGCTATGATATGACCCCCCCCACTCCGGAGTCAAACTCGCCCATTCTGGAGTCAAGCCTCATTTTGTCCAACCTGTTCCGCTCTGGTTTAGTCCATACCAAGCTCTCAACACGAGTTGGTATTACAGGACATTTGTGTAGGACATGTGTGCTCTTATAATTATGAAAGCCATCATTTGTTACACTTACCTACCGTATGGTACACAAGATAACACACCGACGAAATAAAAGACCCCTCCAACAGAATAATACACCCAGTGGTGCATTGTTTGACTCGCCAACGGGCAGGTCAACTATCACCGGGTATACATTAGATAATACACCCCCGAGGTTTCAACGCCTTTATTCACGGGGCTCCTTCTACTATCACCCCGGTGACGAGGAATTTGTCCTATACTTCCGCTCCCAACACACTACTGTTCTGCTGTGAGCAGAATACCACCCGGTATGGAGACCAACAACATGAATGCGGAGGGAGAGAATCCCGCCGCCCCTTCTTGCGCTCCTTCGACGACTCCTTCGGCAGCTGGTGCGACAGCTGTTGCTTCATCTGCTTCCTCAGCTGCTAATAGAGCATCACCTCAAGCTCGACCGATAACCTCGTTTTTTCAACGCGAGGAAGCTTCTACCGGTACGCGTGTTGCTGCTGCTGCTTCCACTGCTCTACAGCTGGCGCAGCAGTAGGTGCCAATGTCGAGACAACCGCACTGCCTCAGCAGCCAGTTGCTGAGGCGCTCACAGTGGCACGCTCAAGCGCCCCGGAAAAGTCAAGACGCAGCTTCAACCAGGAACAGGTGAACGCCGCAGGGACGCCACCAATCCCGTCAAAGGCTGCGAACGATTGACCAGGTAAGGAAAAGAAGCGTGTGCACACCCAGGGTTGTACCGGTACTCATACTTTGTTATTGATGCCGGTGAGTGTGCTGGCTTTGCGACCACCCCTTGTGTGCGTGTTCGTACCGGTACACACTTTGCTTCAGCCATACAAGTACCGGTAGGTTTCAGACACAAATTCGAACCAGCTTTCATTCTTGCTGTGAGTTTTGTCGTTTTGTGTGCTGTTTTTGTCCGTGTTTTATTTGCACCTAAGGAGTATATCATATGATATCATGCTGCTGCACAAATATTGAGCGTTCGTACCGTATGCATACTGGTATTGGTAGTACCGGTAAAATGTTTTTTTTTGTGTGTATTGTGACCATGTGTGTCTCGTTATATACCGGTATGTTGTTTTCAACCTGGGTCAGACACCGGGACGATCAACAGCAGTGGAGGTTTTTCTGTACAGCAGTCTTTTATGCTGTATGGCTGGTGAGTTATTGCTGTTTTCTAGCAAACGTTCAACTGATCTATGCCAACAACAATTACCTTTGTACTGGCTCCTGTGTGTTGTGGAAATTTGCAGAAAATGTCGCCCTCGTCGACGACAAACCACCGATATACCGGTACCGGTACCTGCAAGCATTGTGCGGACATCATGCAAAATATCGGTACTAGTAGAGGTATCTGTACCGGTTCTTTAGTGGCTCTTTTTTTGTGCGTGTTCCCACCTTCCCCCGGTTCTTGCTATGGTTCTGCGCATGGTTTCTTTTCGTTTGTCGTTTAAAGGGTGAGCGGAACTCCTCAAGCCTCACCGTCAGGAGAAGCACCAGCGCCAGCTCCGATCTTGAACAACACCAGCGGCAGCACGAGCGGCGGCACCAGTGGCAGCACCAACGGCACCACCAGCCCCAGCGGCAGGAACGCCATCGCCAACGGCACCAGTGTCCAGCAACGCCGCATCTGGTGACATGATGTTTCCCGGAGAAAAAGAGTGGGGAGATGCGTTCGAGGGCACCCTTATCGGTACACATTCGGAACAGAAGGGCAAGAGGGAAAAAGGGCGCCTAGAGCTGGAGCTGCTGGACTTCGACATCTCCCAGTTTGGTGGTGGTGACATACGAAAGCGATATCCACTGCAGCTAGCGGTAAATGCAGTGAGCTACACTCAGCAAATGGTCAAGGGAGCGCAAGGACTGGGTGGAAGCGTCGGGATATCGTACACCAACAGGGTCCTTGGAATTCCCGAAAGGCTACGTTGGCTTTATGGGTGAGAAAGATCGACGAGATGGAGTCCGAGCTTAGTCAGGCAGCTCAGAAAAGGGGAACCAAGGGGAAAATGAAAAAGCAGAAGCACATGTCCCTAAACACCGGAAGGATAAGGTCGAACGCGGATGCCGAGATCGAAATTGTCGCTTAGATAATGATCTGTGCTCCGACACCATTTCTGCCCGTTTGTCAACAGCAATGATAAAGCACTGGACTAGGCTTTTGAACTCAACCGGAACTCAGCTCGAACGTCTTTGGGGAGAGGCCAGCGCCGTCCGACCTCGGGGTCAGCATTAGGTACAGGAAGAGAAAAATAGCTTGGTGCATAAGGTTTCTCAAGCGGTACCACTATACTGTGCGAGCCGCTACACGTCAAGGCGAGGAACTTGCTGCCGGTTGGCCTGAGACCGCCATGAAAGCAATCAAGTAGTGAAGGCGAATGAGGAATGACGTGCCGCCCGCTCCCGAAGTTGCCGACGGAGTCAACCGCACCGCCTAGGGGTTGGTACAGCAGCGGGAGGTCATGAGAGCGGCCCTTACGATGGGAGTGAGAATGGGGTACTCTCGGAGCCACGTCTCATATTCTCCTTAGCGCAGACCGCCAACATGGATGAAACTCTGGTGTGGTTCGAGGCCGCGGGGAAGTCAACTGTGGAAGTGAGTACCGGTTTTGTTGATGTTTAGATTTTTTTTGAATTTTCTCTCTACTGCCTGCCTTACGGTTCGCAAGACCATGCTTTTGCTGTTGTGTGTGAGGCTACCGATAGGTCTTGTTTCCCCTCCTGTGTCTTTAACGCTAGTTCTGTCCAACGCGGACTTAATGTTTTGACTACTGAAACGTTTCAACTCCTTGACACTTTAAATCGTTTATGATGTACATTGTGTCGACGTGACTCTCCACTGCCCCCTGGAATCGCGCTAGAAATTGGTCAGAAGGAGACTGGTGTCAAGACCTGAGGCAATATGAAGACGCGAATCACTGCCGTGCTGACGGTGCTGGGCGACGGCTCAAAGCTCCTTCCTCTACTTGTCTTCAAGGGCCAGCCCTCGTCAAGCAACAAGTCCCTCCCCGCTAACAACATTGAACGGGTGTTCAAAACTTACAAGGATAGGAAGGGCAACGTAAACCCCCGAGGTATCGTCTACGCCGTGACCCTAAATCATAGCACAGACAGCAGATATTCGACAACGTGCGGGTGCCTCAAGTCTGGAGGCAGTACCCAGGGCGGCTGGGCCGCGAGCGCGTTTACCGTCAGCCTGGCACGCTACTGGGGTGAGACGACTACACCGTCCACCACACTGCCGCGTCTACGGAGGCGATATCGAAAAAAAACACGGCGCGGTTTTTTGTTCCTGTAGGTCTGACTCCCAAGCTCCAGCCGTGCGATGGCCTCGTCGACAAGCTTTTCAAGGCGCACATTTCAAGGCGTTACGACGATCACGTGGCTTCCTCCGAGGTCGGGCGCTGCAAAAACGGCCATCCGGAGGCCCTTTTGCGGGGATTGCTGGCTCAGTGAGTGAAGAAGCCGTGTAATGCGCCAAGCGTTGACGATATCCGTGCGAGCTGGAAGAAGGCCGGCCTGCTTCTTCCCTTCCACGGCCCAGAAGATGAGGTCTGGGCAAACAAGGTCTTCGGCGCGGATGCCCAAGGGAAACCCTTGGACGCCGACGATAGCGCGGCAGCCACGACTGCGGACCAGGTTTGACCGACATCGATAGCCGCTAACTTGATGGAGTTGCTGAAAATCGCCGATGGTGACGACTTGGGGGTGGAGGCGCTGAAGATCAGTGACACCGAGGAAGATGTGTTGGTCATCGAAAGCGATCGATGCTGGGGCTGAGGCTCTTTGAATTATTCTCATATCTCGGCGCTTTTTTTCGTGTAGGCGTTTCCCTTCTTTCGTTGAACGTGAGCAACTGATCGGCAGCCAGGCCCGACTTTGAACTTCTCTCCTGTGCCGTTGAATTGTCGATGAAAAGTTTTTGATTTTTTGTCGTCCGTCGTTTGTCGTAGCTTCTAGGTACCGGTACTTGTGCAAGAGGTGGTACTCGTTTCGTTTGTGCTGGTTGGAATGCCGAAGTCCGTTTTTTTTGCTCTTTGATACCACCACCTCACATCACGTTGGGCGAGTTACGTTTTCTTTGTTTTGGTAGAGTAGAAGTGATCGTAATCGACAAACTACCGGTAGGGTACGGTACTAGGAGCTGCAGGCGATAGTAGCTGTAGGCGATAGTACCGGTAGTGGACAATTACCAGCACCATACCCGTATATTTTGTTAACCGGTAGGTTATTGCAAGGCTTTCTCAAACAGGATTTACCGGGGGCCACCGCAGGGGTAATGCGATTTGTTACCTTCAGGGAGTTCGCGACGCGTCCCATTCTCAACCTCCCGTGGTCATCACATATCTGCAATACCACACACCTGCCAGTGCCCGGCAGCAGTATTTACCAGTACGAGCGCTTCATGGTGAAGCGATGAAATCACACCCCTGCAAGTGCTGCAACAGCAGGTACCGGTAATTGCTGCAGACAGCAACAATCATTCGCGAGCAAGGGTTATCACACACCCCTTTTATCGCACACTCTCATTACCACATACTTTAAAGTGTGCGGAAGTGACATCCCACCCCCTGCTTTATCACCTCCGGGCGACCTTCAGCGTGAACGCACCCCCCTCTAGTTTATCACCCCCCTTTAGGGAACCGGGTGGCCCGCAGCGTTATCACCCCCCCTAATGTATCACGTCTATTCATGGACGGGGAGGCCTGCCTGTTATCTCACGGCCTTCATAAGATAACACCCCCCCCACAGGATATCACTTCCGGTGTTACTTTTTTCAAGCGCAAAACCGTTAACCCCGGGGTGATTATCTTGGTCAGCATACGGTTCTCTACCTGTTAAAAGAACTCAAGCATCCTGCCAGCTCGACTTCCAATTAATATCACCAGGAGTTCATCGCATGATTACGGCGGTGGTGATGTCCCGCGGTAAATCCGCGAGCTGAAAAAAAATATGTCAGGTAGACGATCGATATATCATTCCGTCCCACCAGCTCAAATATAAGTTTCATAATTATCCTTCTCAAAGGCTCCCAAAATATATATGTTAAGCTCGTATAGGGGCGCACAAAAAAAAGCGCAACTTCGACACCTACGACCCAAAACGTTTTTGTCACGCTTCAAGATGGGGGGAGGGTGTTACGAAGGCCCCATCCCCACCCCATTACAACACAGAATTTCCTATGCAAAAATAGTGGGGGTGACGACCACCACCACCGCGGGGGTGACAGCTGTGGTGGAGGCGGGGGAGGCGCATCGGGTGCTGGTGTGACTGAGGGCGCCGCCGAGGGAGAAACTTTGCTTCAACAACCGAGGCAGTTGGCCGCAGCTCTGGCGGAGGCGACGGAGGGCGGAGGAATGGCGCGGGAGTGGACGTTCAGGGTGGGACGACTCGTCAACCTCCTCCCGCTCGTCTTCGTCTTCGAGCACGGACCACAGCGAGATGGCCGTGGTAGCAGGCAAGAAGTGTCAAAAACCATTGAATGAGGAGCATCTGGGCCTGACGCTTGCACCCTCCTGTGGCGTCTGCTGATGACGCACTTCGACACGATTGACACGGAGGAGGGCAACACTAAGTTTCGTACATTCAGAATGTGTAACGGCATGCCTTTTTTTTGTTTCAGTCGGGGAGTTTCGCGTACTTGTGATGACCGCGCCGGGGAGTGGGCGTGTTTTGTCTCTAGAAACGGATGCGGTGATGGAGGTGGTTCGTGTGGCGGTAAATGACCAATTTCCGGCCCTATTGCCTGCTTTGTACCATGGTTCGAAGGCAACAGGCCCACGTCCACACGCTTCGTTTGATGCTATGTGGCGGGATTTTAGTGAGTAAGCGCACAACAGGACACCTACCGTCAACGGCGAAACTTTTTTCTTCCCTCCCTGTTTCTTCGACGGGAGCGCGGTCAACCGCCCCGTCTAGGGCTCCAGCCCGCCGATCATGGGCGCGGCCAGGGCCGAGTGCCGTCCCAGTCGCTTTCGTGGCAGACGGGATCGAGCCATCATTCAACCGTCATACCTATCGATTATTCATCTGACACTTGGCTGGCCACTAGAAGCGCATCTTTGGGCATAGGGTTTCACCGTTAAGGCCTCGTTTATAGCAGCCGACCCTCTCTTTGGAGCGGCCTTCTTTCACCTCGCGCTGATGCTCTCTGAGAAACTCGGGGGTTTGCCTCAACTGCCTCGAAGACAACAATTATTTCAAGAATTGTAGGCATCCTTTCATTACTGGGAGTGGCTGCTTGAACCCTGAGGCCAGCTTGGCGATGATGACACACGCCGACGCTGACAAACACCCATGGTCTGCTACAGCGGAGACGACTGGTATTTTCGCCCGAACAGCCACAAGAAATATTGTCGCCATCTTTCAGGCCAATGGCGAGAGTTTAACAAGGATCAGCGCTAGGTAAACTGTCACGACGATGCCACATACACGTCGGATCACCATGGTGGTATCCTGCGCTTGCCCGCCTTTTCTGCACCCGCTCCTGCTCCTCGAATGCACCTTGGATCCGCCCATGACCCTTGCGGAAGTACTCACGCGGGCCAGCCTGGCACATTACGTACCGGCAATCGACAGCTCGAAAGCGGTACGGCAGCGTCGACAAAACTGTCGGGGGGCACTCAAAAGATGCTCGTGGTCTGTCGCTAGCCTGTCCAGTAATGCAGCACAGATTTGCCTCTGTGAAGAGCCCACGGGCTCTTACGACGTCTTCGGACGATTTCCACGGCGTAGTACCTGCGGCGAGAGCAAGCGCTTATCCAGCCATATTTGTGTTTGTCGACGGCGAAAAAGCCGGTTTCCAGCCACGTTTCATTCGGTCATGGTCTGAGTTCGGCGTCGGGAACTGCGGTTCCAGCGCCGTTTCCCTCAACCGTGGCATGAACTCGGCAATGGGGGTACGTGCTCCAAACGCTGCCGCCATCAACCATGGCAGGGCAGCCTGAGCTTTGCGAGCTCCCCCTCAGGCACACGTCGCGCGACAATACAGCTGGGGTGACGGCGCGTCACCTTTGTACGCGAATGTGTCCATCTCCCCTCTCGCTGACCAGGCGATGGCGGTCGGTTTAGGGTGTGGGACGATCCACCCTCAAACACTCCTTCTGACCACGAGGTGGCGGTCAATTGTGAGGTGTGGGAAGGCCAACTTTTGAAACACCGAGATCTTTTGGGATGTTCGATCTGATATTGTTTGGCGATAACAGCGGGCGCTCTGACCTTTTTTATTTCATCAAGGAGCCTTCGACAAGATCAGCTACATCGTCTCCCCTCTCCAAAAGGCATAACGAAAAGAGGGTCCTCGGGTAAAAACAATACCGCCACTTGCCCGAGCCCCGCTCCAGAAGATGCCCACAGGGTCTACGGACCCTGGTTCGTCTTTTAACACCCTCACCCACGTGGGTCGGGCTACGTCTGCCCCAATAGCCCAGGAAGAAGATGCGTCATTTCGCGACGGGGCAGTGGTGACGCCACGGCCTCCATCCTGATTAGCTGGACGCTATTTCTTAAATTACGGAAGAATCGCGCCTCTCGTCTAGCAGAAACAGCTCAGAGCGCCTGCCTCTTTGGGCGCAGTTATGGCAGCTGTCTTGCTTTTATACGCCAAAGGGCGACGAGGCCATGACGCGAGAAACCGCGTGTTTAGACTCGCGTCGTGCTCCCGAGGCCTGGTGTTCCTAACGGGGACACTACAGGCCCAAAGAGGCAAGAGCTGGTGTTCCCATAGGATGACATTGCAGACCCAAATGCCCAACGAGGCTACCGACGGGTTGGCACCGTCGGTGTGGGACTCTTTTTCGGGTGCAACAAAAGCGGCTTATTACGAGTGCCCGCCAGCGAGTGAGGAGGACTCGAGTCGAGAAAAGCCGGGTTCGGACTCGCCTCTTGCTTCCGAGGCCTGGTGCTCCCGCAAGGGGACACTACAGGCCCAAAGAGCCGAGGACTGGTGTTCCCAGAAAAGGGATATTGCAGCCCCACAAATGTCCAACGACACTACCGACGGGCTATCGGTCGAGGCGTGCGCAACTTTTATTCCGGTGTTGGGGACAGGGAGAACCAAAACGCCGTAATATCTAGCACCTACGCTAAACTCAAGCAGAATTCAGCAATAAGAAAATTTTCTTTTGAGCTCTGACAACACGTTTCTGGCTGAAACCAGCCCTCTGCACTCAGTGTGGGGCATCGGTTTCGGGGCGGATGGTCTCAGGGCCAGAAACCCATGCCAGGGGAGAGGACAGAGTCTCTGCGTGGGGCTCTTTCTGCCGTTCGCGAAGCTTTCGCGACAATGAGACCGGGTCGGCGCACCCGGCCTCCCGTGGTCTGTTCCGCTCCTGCACTGCAAATGCAACAACCAGGTAATCTCGTTCGGGCCGCGGCCGCGCCGTTAACAGCGGCCAGCGCTCGCAAAGCTTCCCTTTCGGTGTTGCCGACCTATTTCTCGGGCTCGTTGGTCAATTAAACGCCGTAGAATTTTGGAGATAGCTTCTGGCGTCGGCCCTGACGTTGTGCTGTCAGAACACGGCCCCTGTTTCGTCGAGGGTACTGTGACGCTGGACGACGTATCGTTCACTATGACATACGCGTATATCAGTCGAGTAACGCTCGGCTCAGAGAGGCACTGAACTTCTCTAGATTTGGGGACCGGTAGCATTTTTGGCCTCCTAAATGCCTCCGGGGGTACTGTGGAGAATACAGTTCCGTATATTCTCCGGACACAAGACACGGGAGAGCATTGGCAAAGTGGGGACCCTCAATGCACGAGTCCAGCAATTGCTTGAGTTCGTCACCTCGTTCGATTGCACACTCGAGTACCACAAAGGCAGCGCCAACAGCATCGCCGATTTTTCCGGTCCGTTTTCTAGAGCCTTCTACGGAGTACGACCGCAGTAGCTCGGCAAACGTCAACCTCGTGGGGTTGACAAGCCCCAAGCCCGTTGAGATCGCGGTATCTACCTCCTACGGTTGAACGGGCTGCGCGCTCCCTCCTCGCCAGTCCCAGGGGTCGGTTTGGGTGGACTCGCGCTTCTCACCGAAAGCAGTGTCTTGGGTGGGCTCGTGCTCCAACATGAAAGCACTGCTTGGGTGGACTCGAACCCCTCGCCGAAAGCACTGTCTTTGGTTGACTCGTGCCCCGCAGTGAACTAGCTTCCTTGGGTGGCCTTCCTCTCACCTCTTCCGCGTTTCCTGATTTTCACACCCACGAACCACGTATAAGGGTTGGCGGCCTTTCTGCTTTCTGCGGACATTCGTCGCGCGTGTTCCTGCCTCCGCTGCCACTATCGAAAGCTGAACAGACGGCGAGTGGATTTCGCCTGCCGCTGACACCGTTTTTGCTTTGGTTGTTGCCATTCCCATCGAGGGCGGCTCGGGCTCCGCAGAAGCCTCGGCTGCAGCTACGCCCATCGTACAGCCGACTTATCTATCCCGATGTTCTACACAGGACACGGCCCCCCGGCGACCACCGTTAAGACGATGTCCGTCTCCGCCTTGCTTGGCACTCCAGCTCCTCCGTCGTCGACGACGCGACGACGAACAGCGGCAACAACGGGTAATACACCCCCTTTGTAATGTTTGGATTCCGGCCCGGCGGACCCCGTCGGCCATCGTCCAGACGAGGTGCAAACCCGTTGCGTGTCCCACGGCTGCGGCGGGCTCCACCCGCCGCAGCGAGCCCTGCTCGTTCCGACTCGCCGGTCCGCACGGCGCCACTACCGTCCAATCGCGCCCACGCAGAGCCTATATGGGAACTCCTCTCTTACGACTCACGCCTTCTCCCAGGTGACACGCCGTCTGCATATACAAGGTCGGACGCCCTCAGCGACGCTGCTGAATTACGGATCGCTCATTCGTTCGCGCGTTATTCACATGCCGATGAGAATCGAGAGCAGCACGCTGCGCCCAGGTGCCAGGCCATGATGCGTTACGTCTCTATCGACCGGCCATCGGTCCTGCCGCCCGACGTTTTATCGTGCTACCCCTCGCACAAGCGTCCATCCCCCTCAGACACCCAGGAGTTGGTCCATTACATACAACCGACGACGACATCGTCCTACTCGTCCGTACCCCGAAAACGCTGCCGCTAACAAGCTCTAACAAACCCAACCCTGTGGGGCGAGCTGCTTGCCTGCTAAACGACGAGCCAGTTCGCATCTACGTTTCTCTGCTCATGAAACCTTGGATCATTCAAACTTGTCACTCGACGGCCTTTTGTCACCTTGGCACCACGCGCACGTTGCGCATGCGGGAGCGTTTTTATTGGTGGATAGGCATGAATGTGTGCACCCGGTGGTGGCTTCGCCACTGCTTAAAGTGCCAAGAGCGGAAAACCCCACGGCTGACGGTCCGCTGGCCGATCATCACAATGCCTCTGCCGGAGGGTCCAGGTGTCGCCGTCAGAGTTGACTACTTCGGCAACACCTACATCCTGCTGTTAACTGATTGCTTCAGTCGTCGGGCCGACATGTTGCCCGTCACTGCCACTGAGTTCACCGTGGAGGTTACAGCCAATATCCTGGTCAACCTATACATCCCCTTGTGGGGGTGCCCGCGCACCATACTCTCGGACAACGGACTGCAGGTTTGCTCCAAGATTATACAATGCGTATATCAGCTGTTGGGTGTGTTCAAGCTTGCTACAATCTCCTATCATCCCAACTGTAACGGAGACATTGAGCGGGTAAGCCACACTATAGGCGGAATGCTGGCTATGGTCGTCAACGAGCGACAAGTTGATTGGGACTTGCATCAACCACACGATGAATTTGCTTGCAACAATTCTGTCAGCGCGGCGAGGGGTCTGGCGCCCAACGAGGTCCACATGGGCAGATTCCCACTGCTCCCCTTAACGGGTTTCGACCGCACTGGTGACGTGAAACACCAGAGTTTGGCCCGTGACCACCTGGCCTATTGCGACCTGGCCACTGACAGGCAAATGCGCGCGAACGACATTGTCCGCGTACACCACGCCCTCACCGATTCCCGTATTAACAGCAGAAACTCCGCCCCCGCCGACGCGCTGCGTCCAGCACCTAACTTCGCTGTGGGAAGTTGGGCATGGACGTACAATTCTGTCTCTACTATCCGTTAGGTTGTGAAGGCGAACACCGACGACAAGGTAGTCAAGGACAAACTCGCGCTTAATTGGACGGGCCCGTACAATGCCCTGGCAGTCGCTCCCTGCTCCGCCGCCGAGACCCCGGACCGTTCTCCGCTCGGGAGCAACCTCCTTTATTTCGATCTCCCTTCCGATCTGCCCGGTTCGGAATCTCGTCGGCGTGTGGACATCCAGCGCTGCAAACCCTGTGCCAACCTCCATGACGGCGGGGACATGGCCAAATACCTACAGGCGGGGCTGTCGCAGTATTTGCTCAACATATTCTCCAATGGGTCCCCGCCGTACCACGTCACTCAAGACGACGTTTCGACTCCCCTCCAACGACGGGATGTGGAGCGCCTCACTGGTCATCAGTCGGTTCGGGGGCGAGGTGTCGTCATCGCGGTGCTATACAAGACGCGTTGGGCGGAACTCTTCGAATCTTCCTGGGAGCTGGAAATGGACCTCCACCGCTGCCCTTCCCACATCATGCGTTATTGGGCCGGAACCCCGGAGCAGCACCGCCAAATCAACCGTCTGTACCACCTAATGCAGCTTGAGGCGAAACAGCGTGAGCTCTCCCGCAACAACAGGGAACGTTTCCTAGCGCCGGGCTGCGCCTGTGTTCCCAGCGCCTATTGGCTCAGTCTACTCCACGAAACAGTAATTTTTAAGGGAGCCCACTTTTAGTGGAAGGGAGACAATGGGTTATGGTAGCTTGAAACAATCAGGGCAAGTACTGCCGAGGACAAGGTATACATAGTCCGCTTTCTTCACCACGCGGGACCGATTAAACTTAATCTTTACCCGGCGCGCTACACGACTTCGACGGGAGCTGTGCGAGGCTCTTAGTGCTAGCAAGTTCACATTGTCTGTTTGTTTCCTCGGCGAATCCAACGTAACGTAGACGAATCTCGAGGCGCGGTCGTGGCCAGTTGACTCCCAAGCCACGACCGCTCCGCGATAGTTCTTTCGTTTTTTTTTAGTGGTTTGAGTCTTTGTCTTTGGGTTGTTGGGAGTGCCCTGAGGGTCTTCGCCGGGTTGTTGGGCGGCTGTTTCAATTCTTTTTATTCTTGACCTGCCGAACCCCCTGCTCAGTGCTGGGTCGAAGTTTGGCTAAAACGCCGCTATCTGAGGGGCAGGGCTGTCGCATTTTCGTCATCGTTGAATTTCTCCCTGCCGTTATTCTCCTCAGCGCAACGTCGGGGGGCGACCAGGGTACCCTGTTCGCACGTAACGTGGTACAGGGCTATGTACGGGTCTTTTTGTCATCTTTTCTTTTTTGTGTGTTGCATTATTTTACTTTGGTTCTTCGACTAAACAATTTCTCCTTTAGCGGGGCTGTAGATGTTGCCACCTTCCATCCCAGTGTTTGTCGTTTCATCGTCTAACCCCCCGCCATGCCGATGGCCCGCGGGAGGTTTTTCGCATGTCTTTTCCTTTGTGTTAGCGCCTGTCTTCCCCTCCATATCGACGAGAACTCGCCTCGCCAATGCATCGTTTCTGTGATTGGTTTGCCGTAGGGTCTTTCCTGCTCCCGCCGCCATACAGGCGGTATGCGACAGGTCCTAGAGCCTTTTCGGCCCGCCTCCCGCCACACAGGCGGCACGCGGCAGGTTTTTGATGGGTGACTTTTGCCTTGTTGTAGGGTAAGCGCTATCTTTAACTGCTTTTTTTCGCGTGTTCCTTGCTCCATAGCCAGACCGTTAGAGGTGTGGGAGTGGGTTCTGAGGAGTCGCATCTTCGACTCATGGTCTAGTCTTTACAATCGGAATTTCCCCGAATATCCCATATTTCTGCATGTGCGACACATCAGGGTGAACTAGTGTTAAGATACGGCCTCGAGAGGCCTGTAATTATCGAAAACTGATATCATTTAGAAGAATTTCGTATGATAAGGTTGGCGTTTATATTCGGGAAAGTTAGGAAATAGATCGGAGGCACGTTCCTCCGATCTTAGATGCTATCCGGAGCTCTGGTTGAATTCCATAAACCAACGTCTCTACGAAGGAATAGAAAGCTAGTAATCTCCGAGAACCTGCTCAATTGGCCGACATGCAGGGGGCACTCTGTGTCCTCAACCCATAACGCTACAGGGGGCGGATATGTATCGCAGATAAGGCATGGATAGCTAGAAAGATAGTGATGTGATATCAGTTGTCTGGTAGTGTTTATTACTCTGGTGCTGAGTGGGAAGGAGTATTACTGTTTTTCAACATGGGCGATAGTGGCGTACAGGTCATTTTGTACAATGCAACACGAGTAGCAGACGATGTGTCAATGGCATCAGGCGCTGTCAATGGTTGATACTGAGAATGGTCAAGTGCTATACCGAGGTGGTACCGATGCTGTGCAGTACCGCCGTTTTGTGGTGAGGGGATGACTCGATAAAACACGGCACCCAATTCACGCCAGCGCCAACACTAACACACATAAAGCCATGTTTTGCAGTTGTGAACTGTTGCAGCTGCGGCAAGCGTTATTGCTGTTATGCCAAGATTCGCATGTGTGAGCTAGGATTTTGCTACAACTCGGCCCCACGGCAACGCAAAACGTATACTGATGGTGCCCTCGTGGTACGGCATGGGATCAAATGTCACACCCAGGTACGAGGTTGGTACCGTATACCAGATGCCAAGAAGAATATTGGGTTTGAAATCTTCACGCTTTGTCACAGCTACATACTGTTAACAGTTGTCAGCACCCCCCGCAATGAAATCTGCCGATCTCACGGCTCGTCGCAGCTTTCTTCGACTCCACCTAGCATCGAGGTCATAGCTGCTTTCTACCACTCAATGCCACTGAATTTGCCGGCGCTACGCAAATGTTGCATACAGGTCGCCTCCTTGTATGTAGGGCTGTGGTCCCCCTATGGAAGGCATTTAATCCAGCAGGGAAGAGCGGGAACGGCTCTTCGCCCTGCCTTTTGTTCGCCTATATAGGATCCGGTATGTGGTCGGTTTTATGTTGTGTTTATTGCCTGTTCGATTTCGAAACTATTTAGTAATTATGTCAGGTTTTACCTAGGATATGGTACGGCGTTAGAGGGAGGGGAAGGTGCCAGGTACCCCCCCACCCCACCCCTTGTTTGGGGGGCTCGAAGGTGAATACGTTGACGTGAGGTGTCAGAAAAATCAAGTTCGGGCCCCCTGGTTTGAAGGTATTTTCAACTTTTAGTGCTAATTGGAATGCATTTTATCGTGTGCCTTACTCTGCTGCCTGCTGCTGCTTTCTGTTGTTTCTTTCTGGCTGTCTGTTCTTACTGCTGTTTATCTCGTTCCGCCATCTCATCTCAACTGAGAAAAAAAGCGTGTACATCTTGTCTGCGTTCCTTCGTTTGTATAATGGTGTCCATACTGCACTGCATTCACCTACTGTCGTTTCACGCATTCTTTATATTGCTGCTCTGCAGTTGGCTTCTGCCGTTGTTGTTGCTGTCTTGCGTTCTGTTGTCCCTTACTAACGTTTTCGGTCTTTTCGACCCGCACGGCTTTTTGCATTATTTATCTTATAATGTTTTGTCGCACTGCCTGGCCACGCGG